>JADKXX010009650.1:0-30435 GCA_017310255.1 Butorides virescens | reverse complement strand
CGTTCCTGCCTCGGCTTCATTCCGTCGCTTTTTAGGCGCATGCAGATAACTGGAGGCAGCGCGCCCACCGCAGGCGCTGCGTGGCTCCGGGGAAGTCGGTGCCCTGAGGGCTCCGAAGCGGCAGCGCGGCTGTGGGACGCGGTGGGAGCCGAGGCTGCGGGAGCCCCCGCCACACCGGGGAGACGCCGGCCCCGCTGCCGTGACGCCTACGGGCAGCGGCACCGGGCACCGGGACTGGCCCCAGCGTCACCAGCGGCTCTTGCTGCTGCTGCTGCTGCTGCTGCACGGCTTTTGTGTCACCGTGCTACTCGACTGGCGGAGAAATGGACCTGAAAGTGAGCGTAACCGTGCCGTTGGATGACACCGTGCCGTTGGATGACACCGTGCCGTTGGATGACGTTGTTCCCTGAAGCTGCCTGCAAGCCCAGGGTGTTGGTCCGTCCCTGCTCTGGGCAGTAAGAGCAGCACCAATCCCTACGTTACGTGGCCACGCTCTGGGCCCATTGCACGGCTGGGGAACCAAAGCAGGCGGTGATCGCACAAACTGGGCAGCGGGGCCGTGGGAGCGTTCAGGACCAGAGGGTGATGTAACATGGAATTCCTTACGCCCTGCGGCGCTGGTGCCCCCTTCTCCCCATGCCTCCACGGCACCAATGCCGGGGCGCTGGCGGGCACGGGCGCAGCGGCAGCGAAGCCGCGCTGCCTCGGTCTGCGTGCTTCGGAAATCTGGGCGAGAAGGAGGAGGGGGCAAAGCTGAGCATCGCTGCGATGGCGTGCGACGGGGAGCTCGGTCCCGAGCATGGGCGAGGGTTTGTGGCTCAGAGCTCTGCGCTGCTCCCGTCGGGAGTCAGGATTTACCCGTCCGTGCTCACCGCTCCTGGGTAGGAACCGGCCCACCCGAAACCCGACGGCCTCGGCCGTGCCCCGGCCACGTGCTGTGGCACCAACCATGGCAGGAGCCGGGGGGGTGGCTGGTCCAGCACCAGCTTTTTGGGGAGAGAAAAGGCTTTTGTGGGTTTTGGTGGTTCCTTGGTGTTCTCCTGATGCTGGCAGACTTTGTCTGCAAACACAGGTGTGGTTAAAAATAGCCAGATAAGCTAAATAAGCAATGCAGGAAATAAGTAGAGGTGTTACTTAGGTGAGCTTTAAAACCCCTAAATAACCGGCACCGGGTTCTCTGTTTTATTGGTGTGGTAGGTGATGAGGTCGGGATTAATCCCCTCTAGACTAGGGGACTTGGGGGTGCCAGGAGTAAAACCCTACTGATGGCGGGGTTCCACACAGAGCTGATATCAATTACATCCTTGTTTTTCTCCGAGATGTTCCTCTGATAAATGATAGGTTTTCTCTCCCACAGACCATCAGCTGTTTGGATCCGGAGCTTCCTGGCTCCGCGGTGGAGCCGCCCGCGGACCGAGGGGGCTTCCCCAGTTGGCCAAGGCTCCTGCGACCGCGGGGCTGCGGCAGCGGCCGAGGCGTTGCCGAAGGTCCTGCAGGCCGGTTTGCACACCGGAGCGATGCCTCGCAGCCGCCTGCCTCGCTCCGCCTGAAATTTGGGAGCAAAGATTGCCCAGAGGCTTGCTGCCACCAATGCCGGCCGTGCCAGGGGCACACGGGAGCCGCTTCGCCTCCGTGCACCCGAAGCGCGAGCTCTGAGCGCAGCGGGGGGGGGCGCACACCCACGTTAAGGGATTATCCTGGCAGGTCCGGTTGGGACGCGCCGTCCCGGGCGACTTGGCAAGCGCCAGCCTTCGGGAGGGTCCCTTTGGCCATCGCTCGGGGCTGCGGCAGCAAAGCCGGGGAAGGTCCCGCCCGCGCCGCATCGCAGGCACCCGCGCGCGAAGCCGAGCGCGACGCCCCCACCGAAGCTGGAACTGATGGGCTTCGCCTTCGCTGGGGCCTCCTGCCGGCCACGGGGGCAAACCAGGAGCTTTTCATCTACACAGTGCTTTGAGATAAACAGTGTATGGATGCAAAGATTTATTATACTTAGTGAATAAAGCTGGTAACGAAAAATCAGTATTTTCCATGAGGAGAGGGAGAACTTTCCACAAACTTCAATGAAAACTCCATATTTTTTTTTTTTCCACAAAAACCAGACACTTCACAAAATTAATTTTGTCAAAATATAAGTTAAGCATAAAATCTGTGACAAGCCCCACTTGCGAGCGCCAACGCTGCTCTCTCTGGTACCCGCGGCCGTCTGTTACAGAATGGAAAGCACAGCTTAGGTCAAAATTACTGAAAGGAGGGGTTTTTTTTTTCTCTCTTTTTTTTTTTTTTTTTCAAACCACTCAAATTTAGGTCCCGCTTTGGCGACCAATGGCACCGACCTCTCGCACCGGGCGCGGGCTGGGGCTGGGGGGCAGGCGCGGGCGGGCGATGGGGCGAGGGGCGGCGGCTGGCGAGCGCCTGGTGCCAGCGGCACCCGCGGTGCTCGACGGCGGAGGAGAAAGCCCTTTTTGTTATACAGTGTTTATTAAGTAGATTCAGTCTTATATATGATATACAGATTCAAAAGAAAAAAAAAAAAAAACAAAAACAAAAAAGGATTCCACATACTTATGAAATCAGTGCATTTAGCAAGTAATACCATGGAGAGAACAGCTCGATGAACAGCTCATTGGTCTTTGTTAAGTGAGGGGAACAGGGAGTTGGCCTGTGCTAATCATTCCACAAACAGAACAGAATTAAGTTGCATCACATATATAATAGACACACATTCTAAGAATTAAAATATTAAGCCACATTTACTGGAAAAATCCACAGTATATAACACAAATAACTCTTATCAAGCTCGTTGAGGAGGAAGTGCTCATCTGCTTAAGAGCCACATTAAGTTGCATAGGTGCCTATCTGCAAAAATATCATTTCAAAATGAAGCAATTGATTAAGCAATAAAGTGTCACCTCCAAAGCTGGATTAAGTGCCATACGCTTTCAGGCTGAGCCCCCAGGAAAGCACCCACTTCCCAAAGAGCCACCTTCTGCCTCCTTTCGGAGCCCCCCGCCTCCTGAGGGAACGCGCTCCCAACCCTTTCCATCGCAAAGCAGCGGCCAGCTCGGGCGATTGCAGCAGGTTTGGTGAAGCACGGTTCCAATTACGCTGACGAGTGACCCCCCCCTGCTCCCTGGCCAGCCGCCCCCCCCCATCCCCTGGCCCGAGAGCTGGGATCCCCACGCTGAGCTGGGGCGCGTTCGCCCTGGCGCCTCGGCTGCCGGAGCAGGGGGCCGGGGGGGCCAGCGGCGCCGCGCGGCTCTGCCTGTTCGAGCTCCGGTGCTTCGGGTCACCGAGCTCCGGATCAGCACGCGCTTCGCACCGCAGCCAATCCGTAAATCGACCACTGGGAAAAAGAACCAAAAAATAAAATAAAATAAAATAAAATACCATAGCTTGTGCAAACCCCAGAATTGCTTCGAGGGCGTTTCGCTGTGTGGCGGGGTCTTGCCGGGGTGGGTGCGGGTGTCAGTGGGCGGGTGAAGCTGTGGCTTGGTTAAGCAGGCGAACTGGGTGAGGTGCATCTTCCTCTTCAACAGCTGGGCTTGCAGAACACACAGGGGCCGGGAGTTCTGTACATGTAAACAGTACACTTTCACTGAGTCCAAAATTAGGAGCAAAAATACAAAGGTTCACATTGGTCTTAGGTAGATACAGGCGAAGAACTGAGCCGTACAGCTCCGAAACAACCAAACAAAAGTTTCTAAAGCACCACTAAATTATATAAAAATCAGACCATGGACGGATTGTAGTCGGTATCTGGTGAAGTACTATGCTACCTTGTAAAAAGTTTTACAAAAAATTACAAATCAAAAGTATATTAACCCTCTGAGTTCAAAGCAGCATTTTTTTTTTTTTTTCCATGAACTGGTACTAAATCCGACGGCCACGCGTGGGAAGGACGTGGCCCTTTGGATCGGGGAGGTACAAGTTATGTCTGCTCGCAATCCCGGGAACGCTCTCCCATGTAGCAACACCACCATGGGAACCGCACATCCAGGGCAGGATGGTTGTGTTTAACATAAAATAAAATAAAATAAATCCTTTTTTTTAAAAAAAAAAAACAAAAAAAATCTATTTTCTTGACCAGTGATTAGCTTTTCTTAAACAGAACCAAGGACATCCAGACCATTTGCTAACCCAGCATTCTCCTTCCACCTCTCAGCGTTTGGGGAGAGCCGGTGTATTCTGCTCCTGCTCGGTCCTTCTCGTTGCGGACCCGGCCGAGCGATTCCTGACCCCGTCCTGCCCAGCAAGAGCGCAGGGATGTGGCTGTGAAACAGTCCTGGAGCAGGGAAGAGCCGCCACCGAGCATGGATCAGCTGAAGAGCACTGAGATGTCTGCGGAGCTTGCTCCAGAGGAAGGGCAAAGCTGCGGCTCACCGGGGGGGGGAAAAAAGGAAAAAAAGGGGGAAAAAAAAAAAAAAAAAAAAAAAAGAAAAGCAAAAGATCCCTGACAGAAATCCGGAGTCAATCCCACTGGGGTCATAACTTGTCACAGATGTGGCTGTCACCGGGGCTTTGGACATCTGAGCCTGTACCATTCAGCTGCAAGTTATGAACATCAGTCGTTAGGACGGGGGGGCTGGGGGAGCCTCCCCGGCTCCCGCGGCAGCTGGGCAGGGGCAAGAGCCGCCGAACGCCGCCGCCCGCGAAGCCGAGGTCAACGGTGAGCGGGGAACGGCAGCCAGAGCTTCTGTAAATAAAACCTGGAACGAACGGAGGCTGATGGAGATCTGTCCGCAAGCCCCCGGGCCAGCTGGGGGGCAAACTGGGGCTGAACGCTCCCCAGGGCTGTGACGGGGCGGGCGGCACCGGCTCGGGTGGGACAGCGCAGAGAGAGAGGGAATTCCGGGCCAGCGATTGTCTCTGCCTCTCCTTCCTTAACGTTAAGACTTTCACAAATGGCTGCGGTTACATATTTTGTCAAAGGTTTGTTACTTCATGGTATTCACACAAAAATAAATATTTACATAAATTCCGAGTATGGGAGGATGCAGTGGACAAACCAAGCAGGCTTGGGAAGTGCTGGGGAACGCGGGAGGCTGAACCCTGGCTGGGGGGGCCGCTGCCCCGGGCTGGCCCCGGCCCCGCTCTCCTGCCCGCTGGGGGCCGGGGCCCCGGGACGGCCGCGGTGCCCCCGCTTCCAGCCTGGCTCAGGTCTAAGAAGCCACCACCTCTGACTACGCCCGACGGCCAGGGGTTCGGTCCCTTTTCTCCAAATGCTACGGGAAGGTTACGGTTTGGGGAAAACAGTCAATGCAACAGTTGATCCCTTCTGCTGCCGGGCCAGGCAAGCCGGTCCTCAGGAGCCCGTGGCGTTTTCTGTACTGAGACTAAGAGCAGGGCGGAGGTTTTGCTTCTCTTCCAGTGTGGGGGAGTATAAGCGGGTATAAAGGCTACTGAGCGAGCCGCCCGGGTCCGCTCCCGGCTGGGACCAGCCGCTGCCACCGGGCTCGAGTCCCCGCCAGCGGCCTCAGCCCCCCACGGAGCAGCAGCCCCCGTCCGCGGGCTCGGAGTAGTCAAAAAAGAAGAAAAAGGCTGGCAGCAAAGAGAGAAAGTATCTACCTTTACAACGAGGGCATAGGGCTTTACACTCATCGAATTCGTATCTTGTGGCGAGGACTCCTGGCCGGGGGGGGGCTGCGGGGGCGCGCGGAGGAGCTGGGATCCCCGGCAGCCGGTCCCTGCTGCTCTCCGTGGCTCCAGAGCACGTCGCATTGCTTGGCTCGGCTCAGCATCCCCGTGCCTGAGCAAAGTCCCTGGGTTTAGCAGCACTGGTAGTAGGTATTGCACTGAGCAAAACGAAGTGCATTATTGAGGGTGGGGGGTGGTAGCGGGGCAGAATGGTCACTGGACTATGGTTTTGCCACACTTTGGGAACTGTGGGCTTGTTCCAGGACTGTGAGCAGGGAGGGGGGAGGATCCTGGGCCCCGCAGAGGACTTTGTCAGTTCTGCTGCCGAATGCTGCCTGTCTCTGTCTTCGCTTTTCCGGCAAAGACCCGGCCGTAGCCTTTATTACACCCAGGCGGTTCCTAAACGGTTTATTCTCCCGGTGCTCCCCCCGGGTCGGTCTCACGCGGCCGGGCGCAGCCCCGCAGCAGGACCCCGGCGGATCCACTGGATCTGCCGCGTTGGTTCCAGCCTCCTCGGCGCGATCCACGCGTCTGCGACACTCACCGTCCCCCAGGACCAGCTCGGCCAGTCCTGGAAGAAGCCCACAATGGAGTGTGAGGTAGAGTACGGATGGTGACCGCAAGACAGTGTTTCTCGGGTATTTCCTTCCTTCCTTCCTTCTCTTATCTGCAATGACTTAAATGAGTGCGAGACGTCCTTCTAGCTGGAGGTCTGCTGAGCTTGCCGAGTCTCTCGGGAGATTTAGACCCCACTGCTGCTACGGGATCGCTTAGAACGAAGGCCTAAGCCGGACGCTTGCTCCGTTGGTCGGCTGCCACCTACGCTTACCCGAGGCTGAGCAGCCTCGGGGTCTGGGCTGGATGGCAAACTTGCTCCCGGTGGGACAAGGGCTCCCCAGAGAACCAGGCAGAGCTGCCTGGGAATTAGTAGTGTAGTGATATGGAATGTGTTATTTCACAGGAATAAATTCCTTCTGATCAGACAGACAAAAAAACTGGCAATCTGTACAAACTCAAAAGAATCCATTTTCAGAAAAATAAATTACTAAGGGGAGAGGAGGGTCCATTTCTCAATAAATATGTGATTCAGCTCACCTAAGACTTGGAAATTATCTGGGGACGGGAATCTAACATTTGGGTCCACAAAGGTTATTCTAAATACATCTGCAGCCCCAAACCTCCCCAGGCTCCCTTCTGCCCTTGAAAGTCCCCCATCCTCCCGAGCCGCAGGTTTGGCTTCTGGTCGGCTGGACGCACGGGTGTTGGTACGGTTCAAAAAACGTGTCCTTGTGCCTGAAGTCCCAGGTGCTTGGAGTGTAAAAGAAAACAGGTCTTTTGGATTCCACCTTCTAAAACTACATGTACCCGCCGCTTCACGGGAGGACGATGGTGGTCCTGAGCAGGACACCGCTGGGAGCCTCTTCCTCGCAGGTATAAATTGTCTTCTCGACAGAGGAGCGACGCAGACACGGGGAGTCAGTTCTGCTGTAAAATGAGGTTTTCCAGTTCGTCTGCAGATCGAAGCAGAAACGCCGCCGACTCTCGGTAGCCGGCGATCAGCTGCCGCACTGCGCTGATCTCCGTGGGGCTGAGCTGGGCAGCCTGCATTCCCCTGCTGGTGCTGTTGGAGGGGGCCGTGCTGGAGGCCCCACCTTTCATGCTGAGATCGGTCGGACCTGCCGAGGAAAAGCGAGAGGGAAGCTCAGGCGGAGCAGCCTTGCCTGCGGCCGTCCTGCCGCGGCGAGATCCCCAGCGGGAGCTCTGCACCGGCAGGAGGGTCCCGGCAAAGCGCGGTGAAATGTGAAAAGCCCCCGCTCCTGCATCAGCCCGTGCAAGCCACTGCCTCTGCAACAGCCACAACGAGGAACGAGACTTCAGCACCAATGTGACCAAAATCCTGTCCTGCAGCCCGGCCCGCCCGCTCTGCGAAGGGAGGGTCTGCGGCCGCGCTCGGCGAGGAGCCGAAACCACGCCGGAGGGTTCCTGCCCATCAAAATCATCCTCCAGGTTCTGGTTTTTTCTCTGTGTATGGTGAGTAACAGCCCGCACGGGGCATTTCCCTGCTTTAGTGCAGGGTCACTATGGGGTGTCTGTGCCCAGCACAGGGTGCGGGGCCAGGCGGTGCTGGTGGCGAGGAGCAGCCCTGCCCCGGCCAGCGGCACGGCTACCTGCTCAGCCTGCGGGAGAACATCTGGGGGGAGCTGAATGCTCTTACTGGGCCGCACGTTTCCGTGGCTTAGTCTGCAAATGAAATGAAGCCCTGCAAAATTTATGATCTGCCTGATGGGCAGGGATGTTTTTTTTCTCCTAAGTCGGCCTCTGCGCCACCTCTATCATATGCGATCGGCTTCTGGCCACGTACGTGTGTCTGTCCTCTGCAGGACAGGACACACAGCTGCCCCAGCTCACAACCTGCCCCGTGCTGCTTACGGAGCTTAAACCTGCGAGAAGTGACAAAACCATCGAGTTCTCCAAGGCCCTGGGAGCGCTGCGCTGGCTGCCGGCAGGGAGGTGAGCACAGCCACGCACATGCCCGGGCAGCCCCGTTTGGGTGCCTGCGCCTGGAAGGCTGAGACAGGGCTGGAGGCACAACACGACCAGGTAAAGGCAGGGGAGAAACCGGATTTTGCTTCGTGTTGGACTAAGAGAAGGCAAACAAGGTGCAAGAACCGGAAATGGAGAGGGAGGCTGCGTACTAGAGATGCGATAGTAGCGAGGGAGAGGAGGCAGGCGAGGCTGCAGCCTGGGGGTAAGGAGAAAGGAAGGCGCTGAACTAATGGATCCCCTGGCTGTGGGCTGGAGCATTGCAGCCCGATGGAGCAGTTGGTGATGCTGGAGAAAGGCTTCAGGGGGGCTGAGCTCCTGCTGCCTGGCCTGACGCAGCGGTGGGACACGCGGGAAGATGGAGCGGGGACGGGGTGCTGCAGCGGTTTGCAAACCAGGGCAGGAGAGTTCAGCAGCCCCCCGAGACCAGGTGGGTCCCACTGGTGACCAGCGGCAGGGAGGGGGGGTGCATCGCCCCGGGGTGGGAAGGAAAGCGTCCAAAAGTGTCCAAGGAAAGCAATGCTGGAGCAGCAAATGCTGCGGGAGGAGTGGCACCAGCAGAGGACTTCCACGCCAGGCTAATCAGCCCTGCGAAGGGGAGGAGGAGGAGGAGGAGGAGGAGGCGGCTCTCATGCGAAAGCAATTTCACTGGACAGGAAAGGCAGCAGCAAAGGGAGCCCATTTCCCTGCTCACCAAGGGGGAAGGAGCTGGGAGTGGGGATGAGGGTTTGAGCAAGAACCGCCTTAGGTGGGGGATGGAGGGAGAAGACGCTTCTGGGCAGCAAACCCCTGCAGACTTTCTGCTCACGCAGGGAGGAGAAGGCGCAGCTCCGCGCAGCACTCCTTGCCAGCGCTACGGCAGCAGGCTCTTATCGCTAAAGGACTGGCAAAGAGCTTGGGCAAAGGGGAAAAAAATAATTGCGAAGCAGAGGTTTAAAAAATCCATTAGAAAGAGGCAAGTTGCTGCTGCTGGGTGCTACAGCCAGGGCCCCTCTGCTCCTCCCGGGGCCCCGCGCGCTGGGGCTGCGCCGAGGCGGTTCGGAAATTTTCGCTGCCTCTCGTCAAGGAGCCAGCGCTCGCGGCTGGGATGGGCGAGGGGAGGGTGCCGGGCAGCGCGGGGGCCAGGGGTGCCTGTGCTGCTCTGGGGAGGAACCATGGCTGCCTCCGCCGTGGCTGCAAGGATTAGGTCTCAGCAGCTGGAGGCCGGGGCGGGATCTTTATTCAGGGTTAAGAAGCATTAGGAGGGGATGATAAGAGTTAATCCCAGACAGGCATCTCTCAGGGCTCCGGAAATCACATCCTTCCAAATCCTCACTCCCCGCGAGGGCGGGCAGGGGCAGGGCAGGCGCCCAGAGCACACCCGGGCAAGCAGAGGCAGCCTGGAGATTGCCAAAGGACCGGCCGAGGGCCAGCACGGGCTCCAGCCTCGCCTGCCACTGCTGCCGGGAGGGCAAAGCCAGAGGGCTGCTGCCCAAGGGGAGAAGAGCCTTTGCCCCACCCCACGTCTCTTTCACCCAGGTGTCACCACCAGGGAGTCACCAGGAACCACAGCACCTCCCCAGGTGCCCTCCTCGGCCCCAGGCTGCTCGGCTCTGTCCACTTGCTCCTCGCTCAGCCAAGCCCTCAAGCCTTGCCCGTGCTCTCCTTCTGCCTTCCCGCCCGGCAGCCTCAGCCCTGTTCCCCCGGCCGCTCTTCCCAGGCAGCCCCCAGCCCCTCGCCACCCTCCCGACCTGCAGCAGGAGCTGGCTGCGCCCCGGGCGCTGCTGCGGAGCCCCTGAACTTCACCAGCCCTGTCCCCATCCCCGACCCCATCCCTGAGAGCAGCTGACGCAGGCTGGGAAAGGAACGGCTCATACCAGCAACGAGATCGGGGCTGCGATAGGCGCCCGCTCCTGTTAATAATTAACAGCTGGTACAGATTCTCTTTTTTTTTTTTAAGTGACACTCCTTCCCTCCACCAGGGCCACCTGGACCGTCCTTCTGAGTTCAGCTCAACAATTAACCGCCCGCTGATGAGGCGAGCTGAGCAGCGGGGCAGAGGCTGCAGGGGAAGAGGGGCTGGGGGCCGCTGCCCCGGGCTGCCCGGGCACGGGGTGCAGGCGATGGCCGGGCGGGCTCCCCGTGCCACCGTGGGCCCCGGTGCAGCGTGCGGCTGCTTACCGTTACTGTGGTTGCCCGTCTGGAGGGAGGCGGGCGGCTGCAGGCTGCCCCCCAGGGACCCGTAGCCACGGTAGCTGTAGTTCAGGCTTCCATTGATGTAGACCGGGTCTTGGGAGTAAGATGAAGCTGGCAGTGAGTAGGAGGAGTGGGTGATGGCTGTGGAGTCTCTGGAGTGCTGCTTGTCCAGAGCAATCGGTTCGTCCTGCACGGGGGAAACACAGACTTACTCCAGCGAGGAGCCCGGCCGTTCCCTGCGGCCAGCGGGAGGGATGGCGTGGGGATGCCCGGGATCCCGCAGCTGCAGCACGGCCAGCACAAACCCACGTCCCTGGCCCCGCTGGCCTGAGCCTCAGGGCGCAGCACGGGGCCCTGTTCTGCAGCCCGCTGACTTTTAGAAAGGTTTTTAAAAATGCTTTTCCAAATTGCTCAGAAACTCCTCCTATTCTCCCCACACCCACCTCCGGCCGCGAGCACCGTACCTGGGAGGTCTGGTAGATCTCCAGCCGCATCCTCTTGGCCGCTTTCCGCGTTTCGCTCTCGCAGGCGGCGGCCAGGATGTTCTCCGCCATGGCCGAGGTCAGGTGCGGCGGCGTGGGCCTGGTCTGCGGAGACACAAGCGGAGAGGGCGCTCAGGGACCGGCTGCCCCGGGAGCGGTGGCGAGCGGCAGGGCAGTGGGGTGGCCACTCACCATCTCCATCCCGTTCTTCTTCATACGGCGGCAGGACTTGAGGTAGGTGCGGATGCGCTTGCGTGCCCGCTCCTGGAACTCGGGGAACTGCCGGCTGCAGGACTCGATGATGGCCTGAATCTTCTCCTTGGGCTGCTTGGAGATGGGAACCATCCGGTCCAGGTTCTCATCCACGAAAAGGCGCACGAACATCTGCAAAGGAGAAAGCAGACGGTGGGAACACCGAGGCGGGAGGCGGGCGGGCTCGCCCTCCCCGCAGAGCCCTCCTTACGTTGAAGGCCTTTAGCCTCTCCGGGTCCATCCCCTCCGAGTCATTTATCTTATCGTTGTCTTCGTGGTCATCATGGTCATCGTCATCTTCGTCAGCCGTGGGGGCCCTGCCGACGGTCAGGTCCTCGGGGCAGCCGCTGACCTCTGTCTTGATGGAGTCGTAGCTGCCGGAGCTGTACGGAGGGGACTGAGAGGAGACGGGGGTTACCGTGAGCAGCCCTCGCCTGCCCACCCCTGCCCACGGTCACAAGGAAAAGCCCTTTCTCTGTGGCTCCCTGCTTCTGCCCCATCTCCTGATGTTCCCCCGCAACCCAGGGAGATGAAGCCCCAGATGGGCTCCTCCGAGTGCCAGCTCCTGCCTCCTCAGGGCAGGGGGGGACTCGGCGGCCTCGGGGCCCATGTGGTGGCCCAAAGTGCAGGCAGCACGGCTCTGGCTGGTGGGGGCCGTGGCTCTGCAGGCAACGCTGCCCGGCCCCAGCGGGAATGGGCTCCTCCTTGCACGGCGGCAGCGGCACAGCCGGACGGAGGCGAGGCGAGCCCGCTGCAGAGCCCGGCTGTGGGGCAGGCAGGGCATGGGGGACGCTCCCCGGCTCTCCCACTGCAGAGCCCGGCTGTGGGGCAGGCAGGGCATGGGGGACGCTCCCCGGCTCTCCCATCCCTCCCTCCCTCCCTTTGCCAACTGCTCGCCCGGCGCTCGGGCCGATTTCTGCTGAGCAGCAGCAGCCCCGAGGCTGGAGCGTGGCCAGGCACAGCTGCTCTGCCGCAGCAGCGGCGGGCGAGCGTCGCGCTCGTCCGTCCTTCCCTCCCTACAAGGGAAAGGCTCCCAGCCCTGCCACCCCCCCGCAAGCTTTCCTGGCGCGGGGGCAGGAGCCGTGTCCCTGCCTGGCCTCGGGTGGCTCCGCGGTTGCTCCCAGTGTGCCATGCCCCGCTCCAGCTCCGGCCAGGGGGACGCACGGCCGCCCCACCTTGCCCAGCCCCGGCGGCGGCCGCCCGCAGCCCGGGCCATACCTCTGCCGTGGTCTTCACCGCGTACTTGACCCTGCTGCGCAGCCCGTCGGTGCTGCAACTGTCCGACTGGTAGGAGGGGGTGACGTGGGCAGGCGCGAGCTTGTCGCAGAGGTTGATGGGCTGGTCGTCGGCGGAGGCGGTGAAGTCCATGGGGGCCGCGGTGCCATTCCCGTTCATTTCGGGGAAGGCGCTGTCGCCCTGCGTGCTGCTGGAGGTGGAGGGGTTCAGGGTGGAGGAGCCATTCCCGCTGCAGCTCTCTGACGAGGAGTCATCTGCGAAGAAGGACATGTGGTCACCCCGTGGTGCCCTGGGGGGCCCCCACGGCGCCAGCCCCCCCCCGAGCCTGCCTGCAGGACCACCCGCATGTGCAGCAGGGCTGTGCCGCTGCTTTGAAAGCCCCTGCGTGGCCGAGGGTGCGTGGGGCTCGCTTGGTGGGCGAGCTGCCGTGGGCGCCGCCGGGAGCCAGGCCGGCACAGCCACGCTTCGGGCCCCGGGATGCAGCGGCTGGAAGGACGGACACCGGCGCCCGTGGCTGCAGGGCCATGGCACAGCTCTGCTCCCTTGTCCCTCACAGCACGCCAGGCGCTGCCGTGCCCCGCACCGGGGCCATCCAGTCCCTCCAGCAGGTGACGGTCCCCATGCCTCCGCCTGGGGCCGTGGCGCCTGGGCTTGAATAAGAACTTTGGAATTTGGTCCTTTTCGGTTTCTGTTTGCATTGCAGGGAGGAGAAAGGGGCATTGCCTCTCCCCTCTGGGTCCCTCACCGCCCAGCACAGTCCGCCCGGCCCCGACGGGGGCTGGATGCAGCGGGAGGCAATGAGCTCCAGAGCCGGTGGCTCGGGGCCGTGCTGCTCCGCAGAGTGCCGGGGCATGAGGATGGGGCACGAGGACAGGCTCGCTTGGGCAGGAAAACCCTGAGTTGATGCTGCCTGGAAGCAGCATTCGGAGCTCTGTTCATGGCGGGCACGCCGCCCAGCGAGGCTCCTCGGCGCGCTGCTGCCGGGAGGGGACAGGGGCTGCATGGCCGCCCCGGACGCCCCTCCTGTCCCACTCAAAGCCCAAGCGCCTTCCTACACCCTACATGGACACTCCTGCTTCCCTGTTTCCACATGCTCCAGAGCCATCCTCACGGCTGCACGGCCACTCCTTTCCCCCGCCACCCGACAGGCAGAGCCCATGGCCCAGGGGCCCGGTGACGGCGGTGCCACACACACCCGGCGACAGCCCGACAGCCCGGCTCCTGCTCGGTCGTAATGACACCCCCAGGCCCTGGCACTGTCCCCCTGCCCATGCACGGCTCCCACCTCGCCAGCCTCCCACCTCCAAACAACAGCCCAGCCGCGGCGGAGAGCCCGGCCCTGCCTGCACCCAGCCCTGCCTGCGCCCGGCCCTGCCTGCGCCCGGCCAAAGAGCCCAGCCCCGGGGCCAGGCACGACATTTTCAAACTGCTCAGCCCATTTCCCCTTCCCTCCCCCTCGCTGCAGTAAATCCTTTATTTCATTAGGTGCCTCCGCGAGAGGGAAAGGGCGAAGCACGTGGGGAGCCGCTTCCTGCGCGAGCGTGCGCCGGGCGGCGAACAAAGAAGCTGCCGGCAGCGACAAGCAGATGGCGGTCCCCGCGCCTGGCCCGCGCCGCCGCAGGACAATGGGGTCGGGCTGCGGGGCGGCCCTGGCCCACGCCGACAGCTCCCGGCACATGGGTGCCAGGTCCAAAGGTGTGCGGGTGCGGGGCGGCGGGACGGTGCCCAGCCGCTGCCACCCACCCTCCTCCTCCTCCTCCTCCCCCCCGCCGGCACCCGCGGGAAACTTTAATGAGAGGCTCGGGGAGCGCTCCTGTGACCCGGCAGCAGCCCAGGACTTTGTATCCCTTAAAATAAACAGACTTGAGGACACTCGGGCATCCAAGCTAACCACGGGGGCCGGCCAGGGCTGCTGCTGCGTGTCCCCAGCCACCCCGCCACGGGCGCCGGCGCTCGCTGCCCAGCCCCACGCCTGTGCCAAGGCTGCTCCTGGCCCCGCGAGCCCCCAAATTAAAAGGTCCCCACTTGAGCTCCCCGCTCAGCAGAGCTCCCTCCCCCTCCTTTCCCTTGCACTGATCCACTTATTTGTCTGAGCAATGACCAGAGCTGACCTAATCCCCGGGGTGGTGTTTATGTGCCGGGTGCTGCGGGCCGGCAGCAGGCGTCACCCTCCCCGGCACGGGGCTGGCTCCAGGCAGAAGCCCTTGCTCCCGGCTGGGCCCGAGCGCTGGCTCTGTGTGCCGGGGAGTGCAGGGCTCCAGGGGGGGCTCAGCCACCAGCACCACCCTGGGGCACCTTCCCAGCCGCCCCCCGGGACCAGCTCTGGTCTCCCACCCCCGCGCTGCAGCGGTGGGGCTTCGGCGGGCGGCTGCAGCCTGGATCCCCGCAGCAGGGCATTTGCTGCTGGCTCAGCCCAGCCCGGAGGGGCAGGATGCCCAGGGCACCGGGGTACTCAGGCCCCCGTGGGTTTTGCTCCCCACCTGGCAGGAGAAGCACCCGGCTCAGCTCCCACCCGCCCGGCTCAGCTCCCACACCAGCGCGTGGTCCTCGGGGGGCTCTGCCCCACGCACGCCTTGCCGGGGGGCTCACAGCCAGACCCACCGCCGGCACCCTGTGCCCTCAGCACCGGTGCAGGAGCAGCGATGGCTCCGCGTGGCCCCGTGCAGCAGCAGGCAGGTGGCTGGGGGCGCGGGGGCCTCCCCGCGCGGGGTGGCAGCCATCCCTCCCCCTGCTCCGCTCCCCGCGCCAGGCGAGACGGGGCTCCCAGAGGGAGGCTCCAGCCTCATCCAGCGATGCCTCTCGGAAGGATTAAGGAGAATTATTCCCGTGCGTGGAGGCACGAGCCACACGCCAGGCCCCGCCGTCAGCCTGGGCACAGCCACAGCAACAGTGCCGTGCCACAGGGCCAACCAGCGCCCGGCCCCCAGGCCAGTGGCACGGACAGCCCCCGGCACGGCTGCCTGCACAGAGCGGGGCCTGGGGGCCCTCCATGCCACGAAACCCCCACCGGGCAAGGGGCACCAAGAGAGACGTCACCTGGGAGAAGACAGCGCAGGTACCCTGACATCCCCAACCTGCCCTGGGCATCCCCAACCTGCCCTGGGCATCCCTGCATTGCTCTGAGCATCCCCAACCTGCCCTGAGCATCCCCAATCCACCTCAAGCACCCCCCTCCTCCCTGGGCACCCTGCTCTGCCCTCGCCCATCCACCTCCAGCCTCCCCGTGGCCCCAGCTCTGCCCCCGGTCCCTGGGGCTCCCACCCCCGTCGGCAGTGCCTGTCCCGCAGCGGCTGCCCACACCGGGCAGGGTCCCCCGACTCCTCGATGCCTCGTGTTTCTTTTGTGTTGCACAGAACACACACGGCGGCTGCAGATCAGGTCTCTACCCGGCTCTGCTGCATTTACAAACCCTGGGTTCCCTACAGCCAAGAAAACACACCATTTCCTACACCCCTTGAAAACAAAGAGGAAAATGGGCCGAGGAACCTGTCCAGGTGGAATAAGAAAATTAAATGGGAATCTAACGTAAGGGACCAGCACTTACTCGCAAGAACAATTTTGTTTAAACCAAGGATGAATGTAAGTAAATAATGAGGTCTGCAAACCCGCTAGCTACAGATGATTTTCTTATTTCTACATTTTTACAGGCTATGCTCTCCCATAAGCTCTGCCTATAAAGCGGTGGCTTAATCTCAGCCTTGTGGGCAGAGAGATGACCACAAATTCAGATTGCCAATGTCCTTGGGTCCGAACGGGAATGGCGTCAGCCAGCTTAAAACCACAGATGGGCTTGGGGGGGAGCGGTGCGCTCTCCTGGCTGGCACGGGTGGGATGGGACGGGATGGTGCCGGTGCCGCTCCCCGGGCAGCTCTGCTGGGGCATCTCCAGCCCACGGCCAGCGCCGAGCAGCGGCTGGGGCACCCTGCAGCAAAGCGGGGCCAGGGGGAGAGGGCAGGAGCCGGGGTGGGGTTTAGGCTCCTGCCCCCGAGGAGCAGCGGGGCTGTGCTCCCAGAGACTCACCGTTCCAGTAAAGCCCACCGAGCTTCTGAGCTTGGAGAGGTTTTATCTGCAGGCTCCCAGAGCGTGCCCAAAACACAGGTAACGAGCAGGGCGCCGGCAGCAGCAGGCGAGCAAGGCCAGGCTGCACAGCCATGAATATATTCATTATCAACCAGCACGAGCCTGGTGAGCTCCCTGCTCGCGGCTGGAGCTTGGCTGCATGAGGAGCCCCTCTAATGAGGATAATTGGGAGCCCCCCTGCTCCACCCCCGTGCCCTAATTGAAGCAGGTGGAACTGTAAAAACAATGTCACTTCCAACCGGCTCGAGCTTTCAGTCGGAGAACGGAATATTTCGTTCTCCTCTTTAATCCCCTCGAGCCGGGGCTCCACAGGCTGGAGGCGGAGGAGACCCCGGCCCCGTGTGGGAGATGCCGGCGAGGCCGGAGAGCCCGATGGAGGCCGCCCAGCCCCACGGCCCCCGGAGCGCTGCCCTCCTCGGCCCCAGCGCGGGGGCCAGGCTGCGGCCGGGCGAGCGGCGAGGCTGGCGAGGAGGCCACGGGGAAGCTGCGGCCTCGGCCTCTCCCCGGCGGCGCCCAGCCCGGGAGAGCGAGAAGCAAAATGGCTTCTTGGGCCGCAGCGCTGGGGGAGGAGGGGATCAGTCACTTATTAAATGAATTAATCAGGGCTCAGCGTTTTCATTTTGAAGAGGCTGCTGGATTATCCTTGATTTCTGTGGCGCTGGATTTGCGGAGATCAGGAGGGGAAGGGGCGATTTCCAACACCTGCTCCCCAGGAGATTTTACGGCGGGGAAGTGGTTGGGTTTAACGTCTCTGTCGGCGAAGGCCACCGTGCCGCTCTCCAAAGGCAGAGTTAAAGATGAATGGGGCAAATTGTTCCTTCTCCTGTCACATCTCCAGAGCGGAGACAAAACCTCTTTTGACTCAGAAAACAATGAGCTTATGTAAGAGCCAGCAGCCCACGGAAACCTCGCCGCAGCCCCGCACTGCGCGGCGGGCCAGGGGCTGCCCGGCCCTGCCCGTGCCCCGCCACAGCGGGAGCCCCCGGCCAGCACCGGGGCGGCACTCCCTCGGCCACTGCCCGCCTGCCCGCGCGGCCTCGGGTGCTGCGGCCACCGCCAGGTCCCACCGGTGACCCTTGGTCCCCTGTGGGCCACCATGGAGCCACCAGCCGTGGCCCTGCCTGCTCTGCCTACCCATGGCGGCGGGGCGATGGCAGAGGTTGTGGCTCCCATCCGAGCCTCCCCATGGTGGCCGGGGGGACTGCCCTGCCTCCAGCCCGCCGTGGCTCCAGCACGGGCTGGAGCTGCACCCCCAGCCCGAGAGCGGCTGTCGGGAGGGCGCGAGCATCCCACCGCCGCCTGCCTGGAACAACAGCCAGGAAGATGAAAAGTGCCATAAATTATTCACTCACAAAAGAGACGAGAAGGGGGAAGAAGGGGAGGAAGAACGCCTTCGAGGAAGGGATACTTAATACAAATTAGAGAGACCGAGTGGGAACGGGGGCCCCATGGGGGGCCATGGCTGGGCGGCAGCGCCGCATTCATTAGGTGCAAGCGAGCGGCGCCCGGGGGCTCCCGCGCCCACGACCGGGCGGTGAGCAGCAGGAGAGGCCCTGGTGGTGCCTTCTGCCGTGGCCACCCCGGCCACGCACCGCTCACATGGCCAGAGCACGACGCCCGTTTGCTCCGGGTCCTGCCCGGCCGGTTGCCTCCAAGATGCATAAGAAAGAAAAAAAGAAATGCCGCTGGGGGCCGCGGAGCGGTGGGGCTGGCCAGTGTCCAGTTAAGGCACTCTATTTCCTGTCTTCCTTCATTAATGCAAACCTTGTTATGCCCAGACGAAGCGCTCACCCTCTGCCCTCCCTCCCCAAGTCCCTGCCTTCGACCAGAGCCCCCGACGAGTCAGACATCTGGCATGGCCGGACACAATGCGCATCTGCAGGCGGGCTCGGCCGGACAAGGCAGCGCTGTGCGGCCGGCTCCCCCTCCCTCGGCATGAAAGGTGCCCCCCAGTGCCATCTCCCCCCAGCTCCACTGCCCGGCCCGAGGGAGCAGCTCCCTCCGGCACTGGGACCTCACCGTGCTGGCCCCGCGACGGACATTTTCCCACGCGCCAAAGCTCGGCGGCTCCCGCTGCAGAAAGCAGCCTTGCCACAAGCACACTCTGCCGCTCAGTTTTCCCTTCTCCTCCCGACCCTCATCCCTCCCACCGCTGCTCCTCTGGCCACCTCGCTGCCCAAGGGGTGCTTGAGCCAGTTGCCCGTGGCAGGGAAGGAGGTGGCGCAGACCAAGCCTCTCCTTGTGCCACCACGGCCGGCAGCCACCCGGATCCCGCTGCAGGGAGGGGACGTGCCGTGGCGTGGCCCTGCTGCCCGGGCACTGCCTCTCCCAGCGCCAAATAAACGAGCTTGGTGGCTTTGGTGCCGAGCTGGTGCCCCCAGCGCAGCCCTGCCGCCACAGAGAGCCTGCTGCTCACCCCCAGTCCTTTGGGCAGGACAGAGGTGGGACCGTCCCCGAGCCACTGGACTCTGCACCGCTCCCAGGCAAGGACACACCGCGGGGCTCACCCTGCCGTCCCCGCGCACCCCTTCGGGCGCTCGATCTGGGGAGGAAGGTGGGGGTGCAGGCGGTGCCGGCTGCCCGGTAGCCTGGTGATCCTCTCTGCTCCAGACCAAGGAGGAGCCCCCCAAACCTCTGCTCCGTGCACCAGCAGCACAAAGCGACCGACTCGGCAGAGCCCGCAGCAGCCGGGAGGGTGCCCCGAGCCAAGTGCAGTGCGACAGGCTGGTGAAGCCACCGCGGCACTTCTCAGCCTTGCAGCAGGGAAGGACAGCTCTTCAAAAGACACCGAAAGGAGGGTGTTTATCGCTGGCAAGGGCCTTTGCTCAGGAGGAGCAGACGTGCCCCTGGAAGAGGTGACGGGGAACGGAGCCACCGGCCCAGACCGCTCAGGCAGGGCAGGGACGTGCTTGCTGACTTCTGCCATGGGGACAGCACAGCGTGGGGACACCGGGGGGAGAGAGGAAATACATGCCTAAGAAATGTAAGATAAGGTCACATCTGGCTGTTGTGAGGCCTGGATGCTGGTCCCAGTCTTGTTTAAGCTCTGAGCTAGGGCTTCTGGGAGGGGGAAATCCAACACTGGTGCAAGAAGCCCTGAAAACAGCGATGATTTTGCAGCCTGGGAAAAGCAAGGGGGACTCGGGGCTTGCAGGCCACCTCTTGCAATGGCCAGCCACCAGACGGCTGTCCGTGCGTCTGCTGGGCCTTCCCTGGGGCTGGCAAAGGTGCGTTTGTGTTCACCTGGAGCAGGGATGGGGCTGGCCGAGGAAAGCCCTGGCGGCGGAGGGGAACCGGGAATCGCACGACATCCGACGCCACCCACGGTAAGTGACCCTGCTACGGCGAAGCGAGGAGGGTGCCACCGCGCCGCGGCCGGGTACCGGCTGTCGGGGAGGTGCAGGTGTGGAGCGGGGCCCCACGGCTGCCCTGGGGATGGAGCCTGGCGTGAGGCTGGCGCGCGAGGTCCTGCCAGCAGGAGCTGAGCTCGCCGTGCAGGCACGGGCCCGGCTTCTGGTCTGCACTTGGCCAGAGGGCTGCTCTCCGCCCCAGAAAGCGCTCTGCTAGGCCAGTGGCTCAGGGAACCTGGTGATGTGCAGCGGATGGTGGGCATCTCGCCAAGTAACGGCAGCGTGACCTGGAGCTGCCATAGCAGAAGAGAGGCTGCTGTGCTGGGGACGGCTGGGTGCTGTCCCTGCCGGTCCCAGGGGAGGGTGTCCAGAGGAGTGACGTGCCCTACCTGCTCCCGGGTCGGCACCCTGAAATAACACCTGCCTGCATGTCCTTGAGGTCCCTCCTTGGAGCACTCCTGAGGGATGTTCCCAACACCCGGGAGCCTTCCCAGCCGCCCGCCTTGAGGGATGTCCCCGAGGCGTGCGTGCCTTCGCAGTTAAGTAGGTTAAGAAAGTCCTTTCTCCAAGGTCTGGATTAGCCACTGCTGCTCCAGGCAGAACGGACTCGGGGGGGACGTTGCCAGTCAAGTGAGGACTGCACGCAGGGGGCTCAGCTGGAAGGGGATCTGTCCCAACACGGTGCCATGAAGCAATCCCATGTCCCCCATGCAGGGAAAGCAGATCTGACACCCAGGAGCTTTCCCTGCTCTTCAGAAGGATCGGGCAGGATGGGCTGAGGAGCAGCAACTCCTGCCCATGGGCTGAGCGCTGCTCCTGGGGGATGGAGCAGGATGTACGGCCAGGGACAAGGCAAGACGTACCCTATGAGTGGGCAAGACGTCTTCGTGCACCAGGGGTTTGGGGGTCTGTCTCCTGCTTTCTTTTCAAGAACACTGCACTCACCAGCAGGTCACAGCATCCCCGTGGTGGGATACCCTGCTCAGCCCCGTGCCCCAGACCAAACTTCACCTGTGGGTGCAGACAGGCTCTGAAGAGGGACAGACTGCAGCTGAAACTGCTGCGGCAAGACAGGGCCAGGCGCTGGGACCCGCGCTCAGCTGGGAGCAGGCACGGGACACCTTCAGGGATGGAGACAGGCACAAGGGATGGTGAGATGGCGCGGCATTCAGGGTCACTCTGCTCCGAACGCACGCTGGCTCCCACAGACGTGTCCCTCCAGGATGTCCTGCACAATAGCTCCGCTTCAGCAGCAAAGAGCTTGTGTTGATCTTGCCGTCGCTTTGGGTAGCCGCCGGCTTCCTGCGGGCACGTACGCTGTGAGCAACATCCGACAGGGAAGGGATGTTGCAGGGAGCTTCACGTTTTCCGTGCTGGGGCCCGCAGGATGAGTAACAAAGGAAAATGGAAGGAGCAAGCGTGTGCGCGTCGGCGTCACTGCTCAGAGCTGGCCAGCGTGTCCCGCGTCCTGCCGTGCGCCCACCAACCCAGCGGGAACCCCAGCTCTGCCGCCGATGCTCTCCCAGCGGTGCCTTCCCTGTCCCTTACCCACCAAAGTCATTAGGTCTAATTTGTTCTCCCTGCTGTTCCAAGGGCTGACGCCGGTTGCAGCACGGCTATACTGGGCCAAGGTTTCTGGGCACAGAGACAAAAGAAGGTGTTGGCTTTCGTCCTAGCTGCTTTTTAGCTCTCTGAAGTTAGCAGACACCTGCATATCGAAGCATGGGACGACGGTTCCCTGCTCTCCCGCCTCTCTGGACTTCATACCGCTCTGCTCGTACGCCACGGGAGAGGGCTTGCTCCCCCCAGGCCTCTGAAAGACCTGGAGTTGGTGCTTCGGTTCTTTAAACAAGACTTTTCTTTAACAAGCGTGTCAGGCGATACCGCTGTCCTACTAGGCAACTCTTCATTAAAACTTTATACTTTAGGAAGCCTTTCACAGAAGACACACTCCAAGCATCCCGCCCATCAGATGGCAGCAGGCAGGAGCAATTCAGTAACTCAAAAGGATTTCCAGAGGGAGGAGAGTATTGAGTCCGTAACAAGCTCCCAACCAAAGCAGGCGGCATGCGAGCAGACCCTGCCGCAGCGCCGGGATGCTCGGAGCTGAGCCCAGCCCGGCTGCCGGGCAGGCATGGGGCGCGCTGCGGCACCGGCCGCGTCTCCTACAACTGGTGGAGGAAGGCTGGGGCTCTGCGGGGCTGCTGTGGGGCACGGGGGACAGCTGAGCACAGGAGACACGGATAAACATCCAGTTTGAGCATGCAGTATTTTGACCAGAGCCCTTGGGCTGCCCTGGCACGGGCGCTCTGCGAGGGGCACCTCGGCCAGCCGGGCTCCAAGGAGCGCCCAGTTCACACGGGCTGGTTACTCACACGGAGCTGATTTCCTTGGGGAAGTCTTGCATGTGCACAGCCCGAGCGAGCCAGCGTGAAGCTGGTAGAACACATTTTCTTCCAAAAAAAGAAGATCTTTCATGGGTCGAGAGAAGAGGAAACTGAAGGGTGCTCGGCGCTTTGATGCATGCACATTCCCCTCCCCGCGCCAGTCATTTGCCTTTCCTCTCGCAACGCGCTCCTTCTCTGCTCCGGGCTCCTCTGCTCTAACCGCCCGCTGCCCCCCGCGTCGCCCGGGCCGCTCCATCGTCCTTCTTCCCATCTCAGCCTCGCGCGTGCTTGGGTCCTGGGTGGGAGCGTTGGCTTGGCAGAGAGACCGACACCAGGCCTTTCACCCCCGCAGCGTTAGCCTGTATTTCAGAGCTCCACTGCAGGACACGGCCATTCAGCACAGGGACAAAACCTCTTTTCGGTCCCCTGAAGTATGATGGCCTGATGGAAACCCCGATCCCTGGCTGCTCCTCGATGAGTCTCATTAATAGCCCTGGGCTTGGCTTGCTTGCTCTTTGACTCCATCACTTCTGATCTGCCAAAGTCTACCTGGTTTAGCCTTCCACCAGCCCCGGGGACAGCCTGGGACACTTGCATTCCTCACAAAAAGGAAGGGACTATTTGTGCTTTATTGCTCACCACTGAACCTTACAAAAGAAATTAAAGGAGCCAAGAAGGGCCCCAGAGAGGACACCTGCTTCTGAAGAAAAACCACGGGGCATGAAAAATTGAAAGCATTTCCTAAGAGGGCAGAGAGAGAGAGAGAGAGAGGATTTAGCTTGAGTGAGAACATCTCCATTTGCCTAAATACGCGAGTCCCTTGTTAAATTACTGTCCTGTTGGGTAACTGTTCAGCAAAGGGATCAAAACCGTGTCAGTCTAGATTGCAAATGAGACTTGGGAATTCAGTGGTGAGGGATAAGCCACGAGCCTGAAACGTCCCGACAGGAAAATGGCAAAGTTCAGGGGGTACGGAGAGACCCGGCCAGGCCACAGGTAGGAGAGGCAGCGCTCGCTCGCAGCCTGGTCCCCAAGAGCCGAACGCTTCTGATGTGAGCAGCTGTGGGGGCATCCAAACCCCCTCCCCTCCTGCCACGGGCACAGCCCCGCTGCCGGGCCCCGTGCAAGCAGAAGTGCTGCTGCCCGTCCCGCCAGACAGGGCCGTGGTGCAGCGCAGGCAGGTTTCACATCCTCACCGAGGCTGCCTGACTCCGGGGCTGGTGCTCGTTAGTTAAAAACAGCAGTTTCTCAAAACTGCAGATTTGCAATAGAAAGCCAAGTGCCACAACGCGCTGGCCTGAAGAGAGCGGGGTCCTCGCTGTCCCTGCCGCTGGCCACACAAGCAGCTAAAAGCCACCCCAGGGGGACCTGCCAGCACAAAAGCCCTTTCTTTCCTCCGGGGTGGGTTTCCAGCCCCCTTTCTTAAAGCAGCACCAACCCAGCCCGGGTTGTCCCTCGACTCCTCTGCTCCCTTCCCGCTCTCCCAGCAGCAGCCGGGCTGGGGACAATGAGGGATCCAAGCTCTCGAGCAACAGCCGGTAACAGTCCAACCACTGAACCCTTCCAAGCATCACGGAGGTGAACTCTAACCTGAACTCGTACTTCTACCATTTATTGACTTGCTCTATTATTTTGAACTAGCGTGTTTCACAGAAGTAACGCACCACATCACCAAAGACTTCCTCCCACCCATCCCACATGTGCCCCTTCCAACCGCCTGCCCTGAGCGAGGGGACACCCACGTCCACCCCACACTCTCAGGGCTGTTGGCTGCTGCAGGTTACACATTTCTTGCCCAAAGGATCCAAGACGCTGCCCAAGGCGCAGCTTTCCAAGCGCAGAAAGCTGCGACCTGCATTGGGAAGCCCTGGCATCCTTCCTGTGGCGGGGAGCACGCAGCCCGCGGCTCAGCACTGACGGGGCTCTCCTCATCACACCCGGGGAACCACGACCTGATGCCTTAAGGAGAGAATTTGGCGACCTCTTTCTGGGGGAGCTGGGAGACAGGTCCCTGCCCAAAGACCATCAGCTCCAAGCTGGAGGGGCTGAGCAGGAACCCAGAGGCTAAATGGGAAGAACTGGGAGTCGGCGCTGCTTTGAGGCCTGTCCTGATATGAAATCCATCCTACAGGTGGGACACCTGATCAGAAAGGACTGGTTAATGTTTAATAAGTCACAAAAACATCCTGTGGCAGAGGCGCAGAGCGCTTCCCTCCCGCTGGGGCACTCACCGTCCTCCTGGCCGTGCAGGTTCTGCGGGCTGCGCATGCTCTCGTCCTGGCTGGGGCTCAGGCTGGAGTTCAGGTGCTGGTCAGCTGAGATCCATGTGGAGTCGTTCATATCAAAGTCCTCGCTGCTCACCGATGTCTCATCCTGGAGGCAAGCAGGAAAGGGTTAACTCGCTCAGCTATTTTCTTTCCTCCTTTCTCTGGCTTTAACATCTCCTCACCCCAACTCCTTCCTAAAAACAACTGGGCCAGCAGCTCCTGCCCCCCCAGGAACGCTGGCTGGCCCCTGGGTGCTGCCCAAGGCCACGAGCAGCCCTTCCCTGGGCCGGGCTAGGTGGCTGCCGGGCTCTGCTTCCTGCCTGAAGACATGCCTGAGCAATGGCACTGTCTCTAATTGAGGACAATTAGAAAGAGCTCGCATCCTGTAGGAGCGGATGGCTGAGCCCTGGAGTTTACCCTTTAATCTCCATCCACCCCAGCGTGCTTGTGGCGAGGCAGCGGCATGGGGGAGCCGAGGACAGGGTGCAGCTCCATTGAAATGGCTCCGTAAAACACCTCGGACTTGTCTGAAATCAAATTGTCTGCTGCAAACAGGAGTCACCAGAGGACTGGCAGGGGCAGGGGATGGACGCTGGGGCAGATCCCCATAGCGGCGCTGGTCCCCACAGGCCAGCACTGCCGGCTGCTGCAGAGGGGGCTCCTGGAGCCCAGGGGCTCTGCCCCTCCAGCCCTCCCCAAAGGGACACCGCCTCTGCGCCCCGATCAACAATGACGCCGTGCACCTTGGGAAGGGGCTGGGGGAGCGTGGTCCCCAGCAAGGCAGGGACGCCCCGGCTCGGGCTGGGGAGCCTGGCCAGCCACCCGCTCCCTGATGGCATAGATGACATTCCTCTCTCCCACTCCTGCAGCTGAAAGGACATTTTCTCTCTCCCTTTTCGCTAACCTTTACAGTACTTCGAGACACAGCCCTTGGATCGCTTCCAGCGCCGGAAAGGTCAGCCACAGGATTTCAAAACCATCATCATAAAGGCAGCACTGAGATCCTGAATGAGAGGAGGGGCCGCGGGACCTCCCCGGGCTGAACTCTCCCAACGCGCGGCTCGGGAGGAAGCAGATACGTGTCCCGTGCGAACACGGTCCCGCTGGTGATCCCTTTATCTGCCTTCCTCTCCCTGCTCCCCTCCCAAAGCAACAGGCAGAGACCGCATCCAGAGCCCTGGGGTGCAGGGGAACACCAAAAATGTTTCCAGAACCGCTTTCAACTGCGCTTTCCTTTGATTGAAACATTTCAAAGGCTTGTAAACTCTCTGCTCTTGGTTTTTTTGTTTTGTTTTTTTTTTTCCTCCCCCTGGTCCTGAGATAAAATACAATCCCCGCTCCCTTTCCTTGTAAGAAGCAATTGGCAAGCACCCCTCCAACCTACGCCTGCGCCTCATAAAAACTGCCCTGTCTGGCTGCCGCTGGCTGACAGTTTTTATTGTGAACAAACAAAATGTCTTTAAAGACAGGTTTGTGCTTTTCCTCCCCGCTCCTCGTCCCTGCAGACACATCTGCTGGCTCAGGGCTCGCGCCCGCCCCCAGCCCGCTCCCTCCATGTGCCTCCCGGGGAGTTTCCTGGAATTTACGGCTTGTGAAGCCCAACAAGCAGGGACGGACGGACGGACGGACGGCCTGCGCTGCCAGCCAGGTGCCCCCTGCAGCCCCCTGTGCCCAGGTCAGGCAGAGGAGGGAGGTGGGAGGCAGGGGGGCAGCACGGCGTCCCCCGGCTCAGCGCAGCACCGCTGCCACGCCAGCCACGAAGCCATCCTGCCTCTCCAGAAACTCCATCTTGTACGTACAGGAACAGAACTGCAAAGGTCTCCCTGTTGCAAACTATAAATAGTCTCTTTATTGTAAGCATTTGCAGGGAGGCAGCCACCCTAATATCTGGCCTTCTTCACAAGGCTTACTCAAGATTACTGTCAGAGCTTAAGAGACAAATGCAAATGCCAAGGTCCTTGCTGCCCACAATCTCTCACCTGTCCGGTGAGGAGGAGGAGCCCTGGGAGCGACCCGCGATGTTTTTGGAAAGCGCCTGGCTCAGCCGTAGCATCTGAGGGGCTCAGCTGCGGAGGGCGCCCGGCCTCGGCACCCAAACCACAACCCGGGAGGCATCGCGCTCTCCACGCCCTCACGCGTGGTGGAAAAGCAGTGACATGAAGGATGCCTCGCGTGCACATGCTACGTAAAGTGCTTTATAAACGCGTGCAATCCTCTGGAGGTGCAGTAACATTTGCCTATTATTAGAAATACTCCGCGTATCAGACCAGAAACTGATAAGCTATAAATGACTCCAGTTAAACAAGGCCGTCGCACGTTCAGGAGTCCAGGATCCAGCCACCAGCCGAAAGCGCAGGCTGCCGCTCTCGGACCCTGCCAGGCGACCCTGTCCCTGCATCCCCAGCGTCCCCCCCTGCTTTCCAGCCAGGGCCTGCTGCTTTCCAGCACTAACACCCTTGGCCAAAACACCAACGGGACAAGCTTCCCGGCAGCGTGCAGCTCCCGCAGCACAGCCCACCCCAAGGGAGTGCCGGCGGTGGCAGGGTGAGCCCTCCACTGCAGCCGCCAGCAGCCGAAGCCGGCGGTGGGAACTGCCAAGACAGCATCTCTGCTCCCTGCCCACGCCGCGGTGCCCCGGGAGCTCCTCACACCTTTGTACCTCCTCCCTAAAGCAAGAGAAAGGCCCCGACCTCGCGCACGGCTCTGGCCATCCCCGTCACTGCGGCTCTGGCACTGCCCCTCGGCCGCATCCCTCGCTGCTCACCAGGACACCGCAGGCCACCAGCAAGCTCCCTCCTCAGGACACCCCTCGGAGACTCACAGCCTCGTGACCTCCTCATGCTGGCCATCGGCACTGCCCGTCTCACGCCAGGGACAATCCCAGGGACAGGAGGCCCCGGCAGCGACGCCCAGAGCGCCGGCTGCCCAGCTCCAGCCCCACTGCAGTCTGACGGAGCGGTGGGACGGCAGCACAGCACACGTCCCAGCGTCAAAACACGGGACACCAGAGCAGGATCAGAATTTCTGGCTGGGCAGGCAGCTCTGAATTTCCGCTGGGTGCCCATAACCTGGCTGAAGGCTGAGCCTCGAAGCGGGCTCCACCATCCAGCCAAACAAGGAAGCGTTTCTCAACAGCAGCAACAGCTACGACTCGGAGCAATACGGTAAATCTAATCTACCCTTCCACCCTCTTTTGGCTTGCAAGTCAGGCAGCTCATTCTTTTTCCTCTCTGGGTTCTCAGGAGAATTCTCTCTGCTAATTTCTTCTTTCCTGTAAACAAACTTCAAATGAAACTTTCATTAGAAAACAGAACACAATCCATTACCAGTGCCCGTCTCAGGACCAGCCGCCTTTTCCCCGGTTCCACGCCACTCGTGGCACAGCTGGAAGTGACAGTGGCTGCCCCAACCAGCCAGCCCAGAGCCGAACCCCGAACCCCGGCACCGCTGCTGCCGCCCTCCTCCTTCCTGCCTTTCCCAGCTCTCCGGAGAGATCTCCTCACCCCGCAGTAAAGTCCCATCGCTTTGTTTCCAACGTTCAAGGGATTGAGCGATCAAGGGTCAGGCAACGTGCGTGCAGCTCCTCTTCTGCAAGGGGAAGTCGGATCCTGCTGGTGCATTCACAGGCCACACCCAAACATCGGAGCAGGGCTCCCGGCACCGCGCAGGGTTTGGAAAACAACATCCTCGCTCCTCTCCTTATCTACAGTCCAACATTCACAGCTGCTCTGCAGACACTTGCAGCCAGGATTTTCTAACCGGCAAAGGCAGACGCTCACATGTGCGGGACTCACGCTCTGCCTTTCTGTCCCACTTTCCATTCACCAATCTTGGAGCACCGCGCGTCCACGCGTCTGCTGAGCCTCTCAACTCCCCTCCGAGTTAGAAAAGTATTCTTCCTATTATAGAGCTGGAAACCCCGGGTACTGACAGCCGCCCTGGCTGGTCCAAGAGCACAGCGAGTCGCTGGCAGCCCCAGGAACACAATCAAGACCTCCGGACTGCCGGGCTTTAACTGCTAGCCGACGTTCCTTCACCGGCGGCTCTCCTTCCTGGAGAACAACCTCCCATAGCGCGGGCCGGAGCAGGGCAGGGGGGGAAGCTACTCTTATAACCGTATCTCGTAAACATGTGCAAGGCTATCGGTAACCTGCTTATTTTACAGCCGGGCTCGGTTTCTCGGGGACTGCCTTGCAAGTCTTTCTCCAGCCATTTACACGCTGTGCCTCGCGCTTAATATTCCAGGCTCTGAGTCTCAGGATGGTTTATTTTCTCTCTTTGAGTCCTTTTATTTTAAAACGTGTCCTTTCACGCCACAGCCTACTATCCCGATGGGATTTCCTTCCGTGGAGCGGGAACCGAGGCTGTGCGCCATGCAACCTCCCCAGCACGCAGCCACGCTCAGCTTCCCACCAGAAGCAGTCGTGTTTTTAGAGTCAACAAAAGGCAACGCGCGACCGGCAGCCCCCGGAGCTGCTCCACCGCCGTGCCAGCCGCGACCTGCCCAGCACCGGCAGCCCCCAGCCCCGCACCGGCAGCCCCCAGCCCCGCCAGCCCCGGCCGGGGCAGAGCACTGCCAGCCGAGGCGGCAGCTCGGCGCTCGGGGACGAGCTCTCGGGAAGGCAGCCTCACCTCCGTCTCAGCAACTGTTTAAACCCGGCCCTCTGAGCATGCCAAGAAGGTATTGAACCAGATTTGACCCTAACTTAACCAGTTCAGCGCAGAGAAAGGCTTACTAATGGAAGATAAAACACTCCGGGTCAAAGATTGATACTGCAGCCACAAATACCGTGGTGGTCACTGCTTCAAAGAGCCCGAGGAGCCTTAAAGCACAAGGGTGTACGCTGGCTGTGGTGGCAGCGAGCTGTGACTGCGCTGCCTACTCGTGTGTGCAATTCACACACCAAACAGAACATCCCCAGCGCTCTTTGTCAGGTCACTTACGTCCTCATTTTCTGCAATTTCTGCTGATTTCTACGGGACGCGGCAAAAACGAGTATTTGTTAGCTCCCAAAAAAAACGGGCGCGAGAGTTAATTTAAAAGGCGAACGGCAAATGGCAGAAGAAGGGAGGACCATCACCTCCGCCCCCCGCCCCCTTCCCCAAGGGCTCTTCTGCCGGGAACCCCCCCAGGAGCGTTCCCCACCGCCCCGGCGGGAGGGATGCGGCCCCGCAGCCCCTTCCCGCAGCCGCTGCCCCGCGCTCCTGCTGTTCAGCGGGGAGGTGCTGAACGCGGGGGGACCGGGCGGGAGGGGGGGGGACCCGGGCAGCCCGGCCCCCCCCGGCGCCCCGCACCCGCCCCCCCAGCTCCTGAACTCGCTCCCGGCCCCGCGGCGTTCGCTTTCCCACGCGAGGCGGGGACGGCGCTTTGCTGCCCGCGTCCCGCGCGGTGTGAACGGGCGCTTTGCTCTTCCGCGGGCACCGGGAGGCGGGGGCTGGGGTGGGGGGGGGGTGGGGGGGTCCGGCTTCGGAGGAGGGGGCCGAGCAGGAGCAGCGCTGCGGGGCGAGCGGCCGCGGGACCCGGCGCTTCCCCCCGGTGGGACGCGGTTCCCACGCGTGTCTCCCCGCGGCGGCGAGGGGCCGGCAGCCGGGCGAGCGTCCCCGTCCCCGTCCCGCCCCCCGCGCCCCTCCGCCCGCAGGTAAATAAATACGGCCGCGATGGAGCCGCGGGGCCGGGGCTGGCGCACGGGGCTCGGCGAGCGGCGGGGATTGACACGTAAGTAGGGCTTTACCTCCCGGGAGGCGGCTATTTCCAGCACAATCCCCGCCCGGGGCCGGGGCCGGGGCGGGCGGCGCGGCGATGGCGGCGGCGGCGGCGCGGGGCCGGTGCCCGGGAATTGATGGGGCCGGAGCGCTCCCGCCGCCGCCTCCTCCCACTTTCTTCTGGGCTTTTGTGCTCTTCCGGGGGAGGGGGAGCCGCGCCGGGAGCGGGGAAGGACGCGCCGACCGCCCCCCGCCGCCGCCGGCCAGCCGGGCGGGCGACCCGCAACTTCCCGGGGCAGCGGGGCGGCGCGGCCGCTCCCCCCGG
>JADKXX010009648.1:0-14486 GCA_017310255.1 Butorides virescens | reverse complement strand
TGGAGTCACTGTCACCAGCCCCGGGGGCTCCGTGGGGTCACTGTCACCAGCCCCGGGGGCTCCATGGAGTCACTGTCACCAGCCCCGGGGCCTCCATGGAGTCACTGTCACCAGCCCCGGGGGCTCCCCAGCCAAGTGCCACCAACCCGTCCTTCCTCCCGGGCGCTCCTGCTGCCCCGTTCCCAGCCGGTCTGCCATGCCCTGCTCCTGCTTGATCCGAGCCAGCCCGCACTAGCACAGCAACCACAGCTCCACCGAGAGCGAGACAACTGCTGAACACCCCCCAGCCACTTCTCCAGGGCCTTAGTTAAGCTGCACAACATCACAGGGAAGCGAACAGAGAGCGGGAAACCTCCTCTCCACTGGTGCACGGCGAGGAACATGGACCAGACCAGTCGCACGCAGCAACTAAATACACCCAAGCAGTTGAGGAGGACGAACTGTGCCTAGTATCGCTGGAATCGGGCAACGCCACCTGATTTAACACCTCCTTTCTTACAGAAAATAACATTATTTTCCCCAAAACTGCCAAGAGTCAGGGCCTTGGCATTGCGTCTCGTGAAGGTGAACACTGCAGTGGCAGGACTCATCCCAGCCAGCCCAAGCCGGGGTCTCAAACCGTTGGCTTGCATTGAAGAAATGCAAAGCTCGCCTGTAACGCAGCTGCGCTGGCAAGAATACCGTCAGATCTACACAATGGGAAATAAAAGCTCTGAAGTTTTTACAAGCTGGGAACGTCAGAGTTAATTCCAATAACATAAAATGAGTTGACCTTCACCGAAAGCAAGCCATTCAGAGAGCCTGAAACCAGGCGAAACACTTTGATCATCTGACCTCCTGCATCTCATGAGCCACTCAGGCCAAGGATGAAAGATTTGCTAAACTATCTTTGTTAGTAAAGAACGCCGTTATGAGGGCCGGACCTGCCTCCCCAGCTTTTGCCTGGACAAAGTCTGCCATTCAGGGCAGAATCCAAACGTAGCAGGCAAAGCCCACTTCTGCCAGCCGAAGCTGCGTCTCCACTAGAGGGCTTTGCTGATGCAGATCTACGAGCAAGCCTTTATCGCGTAGATTAGATCTGTATTTCAGACAGCGATGGTCAGGGTGCCTCACTGCGCGTACGGCCAATATTCCCTTTCCTTCTGTGTGTAAGGGTGTACTTAGGGAACTTGTCCAGTGCTCCAAAACGTCTTAAAAGTAAACATCAGGGAACAAAGATCTTCCCACGCCAAGGAAAGGCCTCTTGAATGAGAGTCATCTCATGAAGTTGATTTAGAGGTATTTCTTCCTGAAGATGTTTGAATGCCCTCTTTAATGGACTGGGAAGTACCTTATCATCCTCATGTGATGCAAACGCATCATCCCACTTCCTTCCAAATACCGACTGCATGCTTCTGCCTTCTCTGCACATCTATGAACACACACAGCGTTGCTTCGGGATAAATCCAGGTCCCGGATCTCACATGGCAGCTGCCAGCTCTGCCAGATTTGGCTCTGGTCTCTGGACTATGTGAAATGAGATGTCCACAATGCTCACTGGTCAACTTAAAGACTGCAAATGAAAATCTAGCGTGTCCTCTTCTGCAGCCACTCGCGCCCCTCCCTGCCTCTGCTGCCTCCCCCGTGCCAGTTCTGCACCCTCAGGATTAGCACGGGGATGGATCCGCAGCAGAAGGAAGCGAGCTGCCAGGGGAAGATGCGTCTTAGCTGTGCTGGTAACATCGGAGCCTTCTGAGACACTGAAGTGAGCAAACACAGTAACGTGTGGACCAGGGAGAAGGCAGAGTGGAAGGAGGAGGACTTAACATTGCAAACCAGCCTCTGGTCACGAGGCTCCGTGAGCTCCCAAATCCCGCAGAGGAGGCTCGAGCCTCACCAGCATTGGAGGAAGGCAGCTCCCTGTGCATCCGCGGGGTCTCAACCCCTGCGTGCCCCCTTCCAGGATTACCCTGCTGTTTGGGTTAAAACATGGCTTGAAATCGTGTTTTGAAAACTGCTTCACATCCACACACCGTCACGCGCTCCAGGTTTACAGGGAAATTACTGGACGATGGCGTGTGTGACGGCGCAGGACAAGGCGCTCTCAAACGCTTACGCGTCGGCGTAGCAAAGCCATAGCAGCAAGGAAAGCCCTCGTGTTATTTCCCACCCAAGAGCAGCTCCTGCCATTCACTGATTGCATGACCCTCTGTCAGCACTCAGCGAAGCACCCTTCCAAAATGTTTCTGTATCGTTTAAACCTGGTTACTCGGCCCCGGACTGCATCGGCCAAGGTAGCAGCAACACCTCCAGAGCAGAGAGCGAGTCTGGCAGTTCACGGATTTCTTCTTTTACAATCTTCGTATTCCAGCAGCCACCAGCGGCAATCATGCCCAACGGCGTGGCTTGAAAAATGCACCCAAGGCTGAGTTTGAATAAGACAGGAGAGTTTCTCTGGACAATGACTGCAATAAGCTCAAATAACCAAGCATGTAAAAATGCTACTATTTATCGTTCGAAAATGAGGTGGAAGGATCGTTGCAGATAAATATCAGACATCTTCTGTTCATTCCTTTTTGCTGCTAGATTGGGAAGGTCAGAAGTTCAGATGCTTTAATGCCTCAGTAGATACCCTGAACTGTGGCTAATTCGGCACTCTGGGGAAAGGGCAAGGGGCCCGATTTTTCTCAAACACGTGAGAATTGGTATGAAACGGGAACGAGGGAAGACTCACACCCCAGAAGCTCCTGCATGTTCTAGGGAACCCAACTGAAGCAGCACGGGTCACTGGTGTTTTCCATCACGCCAGAATAAATGTACTGACGCCAAGAAATATATTGGAATATATTCTGCTGGAACTCTTCATTTGGTGAGCAACCATGTAAAGAGCTCCTCTCCTGACTGCTTTTTGTCCTCAAGCAGAGATAAAATGCTTTCTCCAAGGTTCTCCTGACTGTGCTTCCTTGTGGAGACACTGCTGCCCTAATACTGACGTGCTTAACAGCGCTAATAAATTACAGTTACGCGCACGCGTTTTTTTCCTGAATGATGAAGTTAAAAGGCCACTTTGGCATAAATTCATTCATTGTTACCCCAAGTCAAGCAAGCTCCTCCTGGTGCTGCTGCACACAAATAATTGCTTTTGGCAAAAGCCAAGTCGAACACAAGTCCGTTGCTTAATTTATTTCTATTATCACCATCAAACGCTGGGGAGCGCAGAGCAGTGAGGCGGCATGGCAGCAAAGCCGAGCTGGAGAGGAACCCGTATCGTCCTGTAAATGCTGATATATAAAACCCATGCCGTGTATATTTGTGTAGTGCAAACAAGCTTTCAAAGCCAGTTGTATCTTCTTCTCGCTTTGCATTTGTAGCAAAGTCAAGATCATTTCTACCATCTTTAGAGGACTTTTGCAGTTTGCAAACACCTGGAAGCCCTACAGCTGCAACTCCCTCGCCCTCAAGCTCCCTTCCCGGGCAGAGGGAGAGCAGCAGCCCCTGTTTCACAGCCCGTGCTCTACAATGACTGCCAGGATCCTCCAGGAAAAAAGGACACGACTGTTGTGTTCCCAGCGCAAAGAAGGAAAAAAATAGCAGGGGAATGCTTGGTGGAGGGAACTGAAGCCCGGTGTTGATATTATTACAGACATTTCCTTCACATGGACTTCAGCGTGAGCAGCCCGGGTACAGCCACAGCTGCGTTGGGAGCGTGGCACTTGGTTCCCCAGGGGAAGCCGGAGAGTGTCCCATATCTCGGAATGGACGGCACCCAAGTCTTGCTGGATTTTCTCCACCAGGTCCAACCACCTGTATCCCCTCCAGACCATCATTACCTCCAGATCTGATGGAAAGCTTTAATGCTGCAGAAGTCTGAGAAACAAGACTGATCTTTTGCTGGTTTGCTCTCAGGAATCGGTTAAATCACACTGAACAGCAAATTTTACTTCTTCCAAATAGGTTTTTCCCTTGGCTGCTACAGCTCAAAAAGCTTCGAAAGCTGCACTGCAACATACCGATGAGAGCACAGGAAAAGAAAAACTTTAGAGGCAGGGAATCACATCGAGCCGTTTGATTTATGATCTAAACCAACAACTGCCGGTTGCCTCAGCTGGTCCCTTTTTCGCTCCCGTATGACATATGTTCCTATTCCGATCTTAGCGAGCTTCAAGAGCGTTCGCGTTAGCAGCACATTACATCTCTCTATCTAGGGGTAGCTCCACTGCAAACTGCTAAACCAAAATTCAGGGTATGGACTTCTCAAATCTCTGAACTACCAACCAAAGTTCTCAAAACAAGCATCCCCAAGCGTGCAGCTTCAAAACTTAAGATTCAGCACTACAGCCTGCCAGCTTCTGGGGTGGTTTTTATTTTGGAAATAAGATCAAACTGCAAGTCCAGTTTTCTACCTGTAGAAACAGGGGTTTAATGAAGCTTCATAACACGCTTCTCCTGAACAGAGCCTTGGAGCCAAGCAGAGTTGGTAGAAAACACATGAATGGTAACTAGGCAAACCTCCCAGACCGTCCTTTTGCATGCATCAAACTTCACCTGGACGAACTGCCTCCAATGCTGAAGAGCACAGTTAGCCTTCACGGCCCACTGAGTCCTTAACCTCAGCAAAGAACAGGTTGGTAGTCAATGGTACGGACAACGGTGGGGGCTGCAATCTCAACACCTCTCTGCTAGGAGCTGCGCCGAGACCCAGCAAGCCCTGCACAAGCCCAAGGCGGTTGCAATATGCCAGCTTGCCATGCTGCCTATCCAAAAGTGGTCCCGAATCAGCCATCAGATGCCACAAACCAGTGCATCCATCCAGTCCATCTCCCTAGCCCAGCCCAGCCCCACTTAACCCAGCCCAGCCCAGCCCCACTTAGCCTAGCCCAGCCCAGCCCAGCCCAGTTTAGCCCAACCAGCCCAGCCAGTCCAGCCCAGCCTAGCCTAGCCCAGCCCAGCCCAGTCCAGGTGTACCCCGGGTCTGTCCATAGTTCTACCACCCGACCCAGGCCGAGCACAAAACCTGACACATCGCAGCTTTTCACTTTTTAAAAGCTCTAACATAACCTACTGCAAACAAAACCTTAAACCCACTCAAGCGTCCAATGTGTGCAAGGGAAAACAGCTCCAAAACACAGAAGTGCTTCCTGCCAGATGCCATTTTGTCCTCCAGCAAGAAGGTTTCACTGCCGAAGCGATGGAGGAGCTCGGTATCTCTCCGGCTCCTGACAGCAAACCCACATCTGGTATTTTACACCCTGGCGATGGGTGCTCTAACCAATGTGCCTTGAGGGTGCCACCAGATAAAAGTCCCCATTGGGCACAACTTCACGGCTCAAGCCATCAGCAACGTTCTCCACCACTGCACAATGCAAACTCTTTCACTTCTTGCAACTGGCAGTAATGCATGAGATCAGATTCAGGTTTCAGTGTGCTGGAAAAAAAATCCAGCGCTGGCTTCCAGTGCAGATTGTGGGGAGCAAGTAAAACATACTTTTCTTTTTATAGACTGTTTCCATGGTGCACAGAGGTTCCCAAAGCTAATTCTGCAGCTGCAGAACTTCAGAGAATTGCACAGCCTGGGTATAATCCTGTGGCAGCCTGCCCCATCCATTCCCAAATCAAAATCCAGTGGCTTAGCACTCTCATCAAACAAGTGAGCCTTCTCCCACTCTGTCACGAGAGCAGGGTGGCTGCGGTTGAACTTCCTCGAGTGGCCGATCAATTTAAGAGAGCACTGGAGCAACCGAAGCAGGGCCTGGGTTTCAGACCCCATCTGCTAAGGCTCCCAGGCAATTAGGAAGAGGTAAAAAACCAAATTGCTATGTGCCATATTTATTTTTAAGACAATTTCTTAGAAGAACCGTACGTCTAAAGGACAAGCAGACCGTTATAAGCGATAACTGCATCAGCTCCATCTCCGCTCCCCTCCACCGACACGACGCTGAAGTAGCCCTGTTTGCTTTCTCCGAGCCAGAAGCTCAGAGGCGCGCTTGCCCTCCCAGCCACCATGCACCAACGCTGGCTGTGCTTGGGCAGAGCCTGACCCACCTGCACAAACCGGCCATTTCCAAAAGCATCCTCCAAAAACCGATGTGCCAAGCAGCGGGCACTCCCCTCGCCCCTTCGGCACGGGCAGAAAGCCGCTCTGCGCCCCGCGCTGCCCGGCGCCCGCAGCACCGCTCACCTGGTCCTGGGAGTTCATTACCCGCAGCTTCATCTGCTTCAGGTAGGTGGAGGTGAGGGGCATGTTGTAGTCAATGATCCCAGAAACCAAGGAGGAAGGCGGTTCGCTCTCTGAAAAACAGAGGAAAAACTTGGTTTAGCTACAGGCACATGGAAGCACAGACCTATGACGTGGTCTCGTAGTTGTCAAACATATGTATTTAGAAGCACTTCAAATCCCTGGCGAGAGCTGGTGCCCGCTGAGCTAAGGTTCCGATAAGAACACGACCCCACCAAGAACATAATTACAGAGCAGATGTTGTTTTGCAAAAAAAAGGAAAAAAAAAAAAAAAGCATTGCTGTCACCTGCAGAAAAGACTGCACATAATATATAATATTTCAGGGTACCAAAGGAGAACGTAGCAGAGGAAGAAGCCGAGTCTTGCCGATGCCTCAGAAGCATTTCCATGCAAATGGGATTTATGCAGGGGTTGATGAACAAGAATACATTCGCAGCTCGCTTTAGCATTGCAAAGTCTTGCCAATTTTGCTGGGATTCCCTCAGGTAGGAGTTAACATTAAGGCAACTTATTAAATATCTCTATCTGGTGATGAAGATTATTTTTAACACCCTCATTAAAACACAAACTTAATTTTAAAAAGCTTTAATTTAAATTCTTCCTGTTGATTCCTCTGGCTGCATCCTATTGAGCATTAGAGATCACTCCAGATTCAGACCGCTCCTGCAGGTCATTTTGCCTAGCCAGACCAGAAAAGTCCCCATAAAGCAAATTCTCAATGATTTTCCTGAATTCTCAAAGATTTGTCAGCTCTGCCATCACCTGGAAAGTGAGCTTAAGCAACAACAGACGGGGATGAAGGATTTCCAGGAGCTAAAGGTGAACTGATGGTGGGAGGTTTCCGTTCCTGCCTCTGAATCTCGCTGGCTGGCTTGCATTTTCTGGGGTCACTGGTTTCCCAGGCACCTCTGACACAGCCCCTTGAAAAAAAGAGCCTTCACAAAATGCTTTACAGCACCTTAGAAAACCCATCAACCCAAACGGAATGGGCCTGCTTTCCAGAAATGCTGAATATCAAAAAACCCCAGTGAGACTCAGCAGACCTGAAGATGCTTCACACCCCTGGCAATATCAGATCTATCATGTCTGATTAAGAAACGGCCTGACCCAAAACCTGCCTGTAACCCACTTAAACATCACGCAGGTTTTACAAATCTTCTGTATCAAAAGCCTACTTAGGGTCCACGGAAATACAAGGATTTTTTTTCCAGGGCCATCTAATTCATCCCTGGGCAGCTGAAGCATCCCTACCTGTGGGCGCAGGAAGGGGTGGTCAGAGCTACTCAGGCCACCGGCTCGCTCAGACGTGAAGGTGCAAAGCTTTTAGGAGCCTTGCGAACCAATCCCTCCCTTCTCTTCTCATGGCTGTGTGTCAGTGGTCCCTGCCATGCTTCCACCTATAGATTAATTAAGAGCACTTCTACACCTCTACATATTAAATACCCGAAATAGCCCATTATTCTACACTGTAAGGTTGTTATCTTGTGATGAAGAGACGCTGAAATCCCTGCCCAAGGGGTGCTTCTCACAGTCAGGTTCTGCGCTGAAAGGGGAAACAGCTCCCAGGAACAAAATCTGCCACCTACCCAGGGTGGCTGGGGTCATCAGTGTTTGAGTCTTTAAGAAGAGTTCAGGAAAGCATTTGCTAAGAGCTGCTCTCCCCTTCAAGCACAGGCGTGGACGAGGTGAGCCTTCCGAGGATGATCCGAGGATGATGCGCTGCTCTCCTGCCATCCCCCACTTAATAGTTCAGTGCTGCAGAAATGAAGGAGGCTCAACAGAAGCAGCTCAGCATCCTCACGTGGGGAGGAAGAGGGAGGTAGATGATCTTTGGTGCTTAGATTCTGCCGGAAACCACCCCGATGTAAATCTGGAATAATCCCATTAGCAGCCACAAATTTACTGTGAATTTGTGCAACTGCAGCAGATAAGAGCTTCAGCCTAAGAAACCAATCCCTGCTTCTTCCAAGCTCCCTGGAAAAGAAAGCAAGCCTTTGTTTTAAAAGGCCTGGGGGACTCCACGGGAACAATCCTCACACCCTACGTCACAAGAGGGGGCTCCTGGAATCCTTTAGCTCATTTTTCAAAAAGTTCTCTCTATCACATGCCCCACGCGCTGGACATGCAGATGGGACAGGCTGTACGGTTTAAAGCAAGATGGTTTCGCTCCTAATTCCACACTTGTAGAACTCCACAGGAACTACTCCTGATTGAACAGCAGCGTAAAGAGATCACCGTGAAGTCCAGGGACGTGCCAAGTTTCCCAGGAGGAAGACCATTTGCTTTTATGAATTATGTGGGTGCTCAGCGGGGTTTGATGTCAGATACATTTAATTAGGGATTTTTGTGATCAGAAATGACAAGTCTTGAGATTTGTTTAACAGACCTGAGAAGTAGGAAGAGATGGGAATGACTCAAAACTTTTCATCTTGCTGAGTTAAACTTCACCTACATCTGCTTGTAGGTGTGCTCACATGCGCACACACCCAGGTAATTCTTCTACCACCCGATGGTTTTTTAGGTGATTTGCACCTGATAAATTCCTGAATATGTACCGGTGAAATCAGGCACTCTTCCCCAGGAAAAGTTACCTTATCTAATCTACTCCCTGCATTTTCACAGGTACTTAGTCACTATTTAGGCACTATTCAGGGCAGAAAGGCACTTCTGTCCTTCCCCTCTGGTGGGTAAGAAGCAGGACTTTTTATCTGCAGGATCCTTTGTTTTCCTGTTTGATCAGTTTTTAAGAGAACTGGTAAGGGGGAAAGCTTTATGAAAATAATTTATAATTTATATTCATTTATAAATTTGCTCAGGACAGTCACATCTCAGCCCTGATCATGGTTTCCACAGCTAGAACTGCTCTGGGGAGGACACTCAGCACCCGGTGTCCTCTGAGCCAGGACGGGTGCTGTGTCGCTGGGGGAGACACGGGGGACGCAGGGGTGGTGGGTGGGCAGGAGGGAGCCCCTGAAGGAACAATGACCCTTTTCATCAGCTGCCTCCTGAGAAGGGATCCTGGCTCGGCAAGCGCCAAGCGTTTAGAGTCAAGCGTCCCATTTTGGGTCAAGCCAACAGGCGACATCCTTGTTGGCCTGATTCTCATCCCATCACCCTTCCTGTCCACTGAGCCAACTGCTGCGGCCGCAGTACTTGGAGTGTCACTGGTGATGGATGCAGTGCAACCAGTGCAGAGGTCGGGTTTGCTCCCAGTGAGGCCAAAGGCCGAAACTTCTCTTGACCTAATTGGAAAGAGGGATCGGGTCCTCAGTCGGCAGAGAGGGAAGTGCCGCAGTAATGGAGCTTGGGCTAATAAATGTCACATAGGATCATTTGGGAGAGTTTCTAAAAAATATAACAAGTACAAAGCACGTCAGTCACTCGTTTTGGATAGCTGGCACACATAATCTGCTTGGACGGAATCTCTGGTCTGTCTGTAGCTCTGCTCCTACCAGTAAACAGTCAGAAATCAGTATTTAATACTGGAGGTTCTCTATTGTCGGGTCCTTTGCTCATTTAATCCTGCTCCTCTGCTTGGTAAGAGCTGCCAAATGAGCCTGTTTGCCTTAGCAGTTTTGAAATAGCCCAACTCTCTGCAGTTTGCTTATGGTTTGTTTAAAAGAAGCAGTTTTGTTGGGTGAAACCTCTGAGTCAGTTTGACGCTTTGCACTCGATCATGGAAACAAGTTGGTAATTCAGAAAAAAGCCACACAAACATCACCTTTAACCATTTACTCTGGAAGAACACCTTGCCCCACCTTACCGACTGCTTATCTTCTAGGCCTAGGAGCTGTTCTTTTGTAAACAGAACCATAATGAGGCACCCACCACAATGGCCATGCTAATTGCTTGTATACATAGGCATAATGGAACCTTGATTACCAAAACACTTCCCGTTATCAAAAATAGGATCATGATGTGCACATCTATTAATTACTGCAAATTACTTCTTTATCAGAAAGTTATTCAGGCCTATTCAGTGTCTTTCATTACTAATTTAATAGTTTAAAGGAAAAACTCTAGGTTTTGCGGGGTTTTTTCAGAAATCTAAGTTTCTACCCCCCCCAGTTATGGGCTGATTGCAGACATATCTGAAGTGGCTTTGACCCCAGCTTTGTAGGGTTGCACTGGGGAAGGTGGACTCAGAAGTGAAACTGCCTGCCTGCTCGGAAAGCAAGCTGGACCACTTCTGCTCTCTAAGCTGAAAACAGTGATGGATAAAGCAGATTTAAGCAGTTCTTTCAGCTTGGCTATAAAAGGGTGTGAAAAATAACACAGGTTAGGAAAACCATTTGGTAAAGAAATCTCTCATCGATGGGGCGGTATCCTGGCAGCTATCAGTGATACCATGCTGGTACAAAGTGCTGTGTCAGCTCTGCTGGCAGAATTCATCCCCGTTTACCTTTGGGCTCCAGTCCGTTGGAGTTGAAATGCATCCTCTTCTGGCACTCGGTGCAACTCATCAGGAACCTGGTCACAGCTTCTCTCGGGAGAAAAGCATAGGTCTCTGCAATCTGGGAAAACAACGAGACGGCTGTATGTCCTGGGCGAGGGAGAATGCCTAAGGGAGAGCCGGGCGGAGGGCACGGGAGAGCACCGGCACCCGCCCACCGCGCCCGCTCAGCCTAGCCAAGGACATCCACGACTCTCAGCAACACAGCATTCCTGTCAGCCCTGGGATCCCTGCGTCCCTCCCTCCGGAGCAGCTGTTGACAGAGGAGCATTTTGGGAGGGTAACTGGTGTTTGGGAGGCACCGAGAGGCAAACCAACAGACCTTTGGACTCCCTGCGTAGCCGCTCCTTCCCAGAAACTCCTTTCTGTTCCCCCTCGGAGTCTGGGAAGAGCGAAGCTACGAACGTGTAAGAATCAAATGAGAAAGTAAGGTCTCGTCAGCTCTGTTTGCATTGTTAATTACCATCACACCAGTAACCTGAAGAATCCATTAATCTTTTGTAAGGGCAGGTCACTTTTTCCCACAATGACAATCAATTACTGTTAATAATACTTTGCACTTCTGTGACATATTTTATCTAGGGAATTGAAAACATTTTTACAAACAGTAATGAATTAAGTCTCCTGAACCTTTGTGTGATAGTTGTATTTTACAGATGAGGAAAAGCTAAGGATAAATATTTAAAACTTGGATGCCTGAAGTTAAACACTGTACTCAGACCTAAGCACCCACAGAAGGTGCCTGGCTACCAGAGAGTCCTGTTATTCCAATTAATCCCTGCCAGCAGCAATTTTACACTATTTCTAAAGATCAGGACTAGGTTATTTGGAGAAGGAATGAGACAATTTTAATGTAGATTTCTTTAAGGCCATAAGAGACCATCAAATTGGGGCCTGACCTTCTGTGTAGCACAAGTCAGGGACCTTCACCCGGGTTCTCCTGCAGCCCAGGAGCCTGTGGTTTGCCCGAAACATCTTCCAGGAAGACATCTGGTCTTAATTGGAAGGCATTAAGAGGTGGAGAGCCCACCTCTTACTTTGGGGTTGGTTCCTACGGTTACTCACCCATCCTGTTTGGTCTAAGTGACTTGTCCTAGCACGGCGGTTCCCAAACCAGGGGCCGTGACCCCAGGAGGGGTCACAGCACTTACAAGTGGGGTCAGAAAGCAGACAGAAATTCAATTGTTTGTGCCAGTCCTTGGGGCCGCGAGCCCGGCAGAAGTGGGGCTCAGAACGGGAAGCAGGGCTGCAACCAGACACCTTGCGAGCGGCGGCTGGTGACGGGCCCGAGCCAGGAGGGCAGCCAGGATGTCCTGATCCCCCTCCTCTGGCCAGCGGGCATCGCCCTCCCACCTTATTTTGTTAACAAAAATTAAAAATACCGAAATTCCAAGAATTTTTTTCTATCCTACAGGAAAGGGTGATGCTTAAGCTTGGAATAAAATAATGCTACAGAAGCGGAATGGGGCAGAAGGCAGAGGGTTTGCTTGATCATGGCAAACACCGCCCCGTGACCCGACGCTGCGGAGGGAGGGAGAGACATTTATCTCCACTGAGCGGCAGCAGAGCCCGAGGTTTTGCATGCACGCTAATGCCAGATGGGTGGAAAGTTCAGGCAGGGACCTTGTCCCAGCCGTTCAAATGGAGGATGCAGTGCCTGGTCCTCCTGGGATTCTCCTTCTATTTAGCTACAGCCCCACCGAGCGCTGTTGTGACCGAGCGGCTGCCCAGCTCAGCCTTTGCCTCTGCGCCGTGTTTATCAACGCACAAGCGCTAGGGACGCCCACAAAACCGCTGAGATTAGGGGCCTGAAAATTGCCGGTGGCAAACGTGGTATCGTGGTGCAGGCAGGGAACTGTCCCTTCGTGCCGCCCGCGGGGCTGCGCCCAGCTTCCCTGCCTCTTTCGCTCCAGCAAGCCCACAGTCTCTGCTGCAAACGTTCAGCTAATTTTACTGATACAGTTGTTATTTCTCAGCTGATTTGATGCTCCGCAGAGCAGACAGCTTCCTTGATGAGTTATCTCCCATCCAAACTCCCTTTCTGATTGCCTCCCTCCGGAGGTCACGGACAAGGGCAAACTCTCCAGTGCCTCTAATCAGAAGCGGTGGGGAAAGGGAGAGGGAGAGAAGCGGCAGGGGACACGGCAGCCTCCCGAGCTGACCGCCCAGCAGCGTCCCTTTGTGCGCTATGCAGCATTTCACCTCCCAGAGCCGGCGGCAAAGGCGCTCCGGGGAGACAGGGCACGAGCGAGGCCAGGCAGCCCAGCCAGCAGCGTCCTGCCAGGTCAGGAGGGGATACACGCTGCTAATGTGATGATCTCAGCTCAAGAGGGAGACGGAGGGGTGGAGCGTGAAGCTCTCTGACTGCTGCGAGCAGGCCTGGGAAAACAGACGGATCCAGCCTGCTCCCCCGAGGCTGTGCAGGGCACAGATTAGTCCTCCAGAGAGCTGAATTGAAGGAATTAGGGGAGGGTCAGGGTGGTCTGCTGGGGAAATGAGCGGAAAGTTTTTGAATTGCGGTCGTGCTGGCGGGCCTGTCCCCCCCCCGTGACTATAAAGAGGTCACCTGCCCCCGGCCGGGGAGGGTCAGTGTGTGCCCCGGCCCCACGCTCTGCCGCAGGGGCTGGAGTTGAGCATGCAGGGCATGGAGCGATGCCAGGAGCGGTGAGCGCAGAGCCCTGCTCCCCGGGGGGCTCCCACCACACATGGGGGGCTGCAGGGCACCGGGGTGCCCCTCCACACTGGCAGCAGGCAGAGCCACTGACGGCTGGGGACACAGGCAGGCAGGACAGGCTCCACCCCGAGCCGGCTCCAGCAGCACACCCAGCCCTGCATAATCTCAGGCATCATCGCAGAGACCAGGGCAGCCTGCGCAGACCTCTCCAAGATGATGAATACACCAGAGACATGAGCTGCCAGCCAGCCACTTCTGTCTCTAAGCGACCTGGTCCTTAGGGCTGTGGGATTCAAGGGAGTAGCTCGGTGTTGGACAGTAAATTCAGCTCTTCTTGTAAAAGGAGAGCCCAAACGTTTGCACCGAAGGGCTGTGCAGAGTCAGGAGAAACAGCGAGCTCCCTGGAGAAGCAGACTACAAGCTAAATTATTCCTGACCTAACTAGAGTGGTTTCAGGATGGATAGAGCTGGTTCCCAGCATCCATGGAGCACCTGACGAGGCTTAGCTCGGTGCCTGCCTCCATTTTGTGACGGAGGAAACCCAGGATGGGCTGGCGAGAGCATCCACTCGGCCAGGGAAGAGGGGCGGGCTCCGGCCGTGCTCCAGTCCCCTTTCTGGCTGCTCCTGCCCCTCAAGGCCCACGCGCGACACTTCCCTCCAGCCAAGGGAGACAGGGAGGCGGATGGCATGGAGCAGAGCGTGCAGGGGACTGGGCAAATGTCCCCTTGCCCATCAGCAATACCGAGCATTTCTCTTTTTCTTTTTTTTTTTCCCCCAGACACATACAGTTGTCTTTGAATGATTCACTTGGTCTTTCCTCTCTGAGCAGCCGTACGGTTGTGCTGCCTCTGCAGCCTGGTTTCCCGTCTCCCGAGCACAGCTGCTCTGCCTTCAAACGACTCCTTTCTCACGCCTCCCCGCACAGGCAAACAGGACTTTCCTTCGCCTCCGCCTCCCGCCAGCGGCTCCGCTTCTACCTGCCCTCCCGTCCCCATCCCCGCGGGATGCCTGCTCCCACGGCCCCTCTGCCCCTTCGCTCCCGTCCCCTCGCTGCCCGGGGCACGCGAAGGGGGACTCTCACCGCTCGGTAGGTTTTCTTCTGCCCGGCATGTTTGGGTGCTTTGCCCGGCTCCGACGAGCTCT
>JADKXX010009642.1:0-21808 GCA_017310255.1 Butorides virescens | reverse complement strand
CCCCCCCCCGCCCCCCCATCCCACGGGGGACCCGCAGCCGGCCCTGCCAGGAGCCCTTTGGGGAGCACACAGGGACAGCCCCCAGCCCCGGGGGACGTGGGTCCGGCCAGCCCGGTGCTGGCGTGAAGCGGGGTCCCAGCAAGGGAAGGGCCCTTGGCCTTGCTTGCAGTCCCCAAATTTTCCCGCAGACGCGTGCGGTGCCTGTGGGTCGTGGTGCTCCCAGCGGCCTCGGTCAAGCGACGCCTCCTGCCCGCAGGCTGGCAGCATCCCGCTCCCTGCCCGCCATCCCACCCGCTGCTGCGAAACAGAGCTCGGGGAAGGGTTTGGCCTCGGCTGCCACGGGGACACGCGCGCGGACACATGGGGACACACGGGGACACGCGCGGCCCTTCCTGGCGCTGCTGCCCCGACACCCGGCCTGCGGGCACCGAGCCCAGGGGCTGGGGCTGCCTCGGGGCTCGGCGCTGCTGGGGGGGATGTGGGGTGCAGGGGATGGCCCGGGGGCTCCTCGCCTGGTGTTTCGCAGCAGCCGATCCCTACGGGGACGGGTTAAGAGCCCGCTTTCCAACAAAGATATCCCCCAGCGCTGTGCGGTGCGTCAGCAGCACAAGGGTTAACCCTGCTTTCCCTCTCTTTCCATGGCGAGCTCGGTGGCGTGGCTGGGGATAACCTCCTTAGCGGCTGCGCTGCGGCAGCGATGCCCCTGGGACAGAGCAGCCCTATAAAATGGAGCTGCGCGCTGCGGGGGAGCGCTGGGAAATGGTAGCTGAGCCGCCTCGGCGGGCGGCTGGCGGGGGACGCACGAGCCCACGGCCGCTCGGGGTGTCACGGAGGGGAGCAGCTGGGCTGGGCCCTTGGGGACGGGGCGGATTTGTCACGGCAGGTCCTGGTGCTGGTGACGAAGCTGCGCCTGCGAGGGAAGCGGTGGCAATCGGTCCTGGATGGGGCTGCCCTGAGGGCGCTGGGTGCTGTGAGGGGCCAGCCCAGCCCCAATCCCACAGCTCGGGGGGCTCCTCTCTGGGCTGGGCTCCAAAATGTCCCCCGAAACTCAGCTCCTCCTCGGCCGCCTGCAGAGCTGGGGTCAGGGCTGGCAACACAGGCGCACACGGGGACCTCGGCACCGGCCACGGGGGCAGCCACGTGCCAACCACGCAGCCCCAAACGGTGGGGTCCGGGGAAGCCCAGCGATCCCCTCCCCGTCTGCTATTTCTCAGATGGGCTGGTGAGCTCCTGCCGTCCTTTCGGGGCTGGTACTGGCTCTGGTGCCTGGGAATTGTTTGCTGCCTGTGCTGTTGTGCCACAGGCCCTGTTTCTGGTGGCCACCTCCCCGTGCTGCGGGAGAAGATGGGTTCCTTATGCCTGAGCATTCATTTGCTCCGCTGATCGACAGCCTGCGGTCTGGCTGAGCAACCCCAATTGTTCCCAGTGTGCCTGGACAAAGAAGTGCCTAGAGAGATGGCAGGGCTGAGGAGGAGAGGACATGCTAGGAATATTTCCACTGCCTTGGACACCACCATTCCCCCCCTCCCCGCAAGAATGGGAGGCAGCAGCCCAGTTTCACAGGCAGGGTAGCCCAGTTTCACAGGCGGGGTGGGGATGCCTCCCGTCCCGTCCCGAGCAGGGGGGGCACAGGAGGAGCTGGTCCCAAGGCAGGCTGGGGGCTCGTTCCCGGGGATCGGCACGGTGCTGTGCTGAGCACTGCGCTCACCCGTCTGCTCCCAGTAAGGGAGGCAGACGCCGAGGGCTGCTCCCCCGTGCATGGGCCGTGGGAGCCCCAGGGAGCCCCAAACACCCCAGCAGGTCCCTGTCGGCGTGGGGTGAGGAGGGGCAGGACCGGCTTCATCAGCCACACTGCTCTGTGCGGGATGAAGACCATCCCGGAGGCGATGCCTTTTCCTTTCCCCCAGGGCTGGGGTTCAGCCGGGCCAGGCACAACGCTGCACCCTGGCTGCAAAGCTGCAGGCTCTGCCTTGGCACGGGGCTGGCCTCTGGGCTGCTCGTAGGGCTGTTGCCTGCTGGTTCTTCTCCCCATCTTGTCTCACCTGCCACGGCTCATTCCCAGCTGTTGGCCAGCCCTGAGATTTGCTGCCCTATTCTGCAAACAGGAAAGCTGGGATAGGGATAAAGACCAAGCTTGCAAAAGCCCTTGGCATGGAGCAGCTCCCAGTGAGGTCTGCGAAAGCAGGGGCTTCCCGCGGGAGCTCTGGCTTCCCATGCAAGCTGCTCAAGGTCAGGCAGAGCAGGCAGCGAGCCCCGGTTCCTTCCTTCCCCGCCAGCCCCCGGGCTCGAGGCTGGACTGGAAGCAGCGCCTGCGTCTGCTCCACCACCTCCGAGCAGGGGGAGGGCAGCGGGCACCACCCAGGCTTTTGTTCTCCAGGCTTGGAGGGCTCCGGCATCGGCGTTTCCAGTGGGGAGAAGATGCTGCGTGCACAAACATCCCGGCTCCCTGGGTCATTAGCATCTGCCAGGGTTGAGAATCACAACTGCATTGAACCGGTGTCGGGAAGCGACAGAGCCCGCGAGCGCAGCCCCCGTCCCGGCTGCTCTGGTGCGGTTTTGCCGGAGGCTGGCAGGGACGAGTGGGTGGGACGCCTGGGAGCCGGGGACCCCTTGCAGCCTGGCTCTGGGGACCACTCTGCCGTCTCCCCCAGGTTCTGGGGAGACTGCCCGGCAGCCGGGGTGCAATAAGGTGGTCCCTGAGGTGGCAGAGGGTCCCCCCCTGTGGTGAGCGGGGCTGCATGGGCACCTAAGCATGCGATGGGGGGGACGACGACTGTGCTGCGGCTCCGGCACAGCAGAGCCACCCCTGCCCCGCTGCAGCCCCCACGCTTGGCGGGGGCCTGGGCAGGAACGGGGGGGCTGCAGCACAGCCGCCCCCAGAGGAAACAGGCCGGGAAAACCCTCGGGGAGGCAAACCGCTGCAGGAGTACAGTTGGCTTCACCCCACGTTGCAAGAGGCCCCGGTTTCCCCTGCGCCCGCTGTCCCGCGGAGATTAGCGCTCGGCTGGCTGGGCTTGGCGGGCAGCCGGAAGAGGCAGCGCAGCGAGCACCGCGGGGGCCACCCGGAAACCCAGCCGAAACGGGCACCGCGGCAGCCCCTTCCCTCCCGGCTGCGGCTCGGGCCCCGCTCAGCCCTCCCCGTAGCCGCGCACACCAAGCCCCAGCGCGGGGGTCTGGGCACGCGCTGGCCCCCTGCGCGCTGGTGGCAACTGGGGCTGCGCCGCGCAGGAAAGGCATGGCGGTCGTGCTGCGTCTCCCGGCGCCGCGCCTGCCCCGGTCAGCGCAATCGGGAGGGCAACTCGTGGCTGGTGTCGCCCCGTGCCGCCGGAGCCGGCTCCCTCCCTGCGCCCCTTCCCCACGGGGGCTGCCGGCTCGTGCTCAGCCGAGGGTGCGGGATGGAAGGGTGCTCCCGGGGTACCGGGGGGTGCTGGTGGCAGCCTGAAGGTCACGCCACGTCCCAGGGGCGCGGCGGCACTGCTCTCTAATGCCGCAGATCAGAGATGCCCGTGGGGATTGCGGAGCAGCATGGAGGTGACCCCTGCGCTTGGGGTCAGCGGGCTGCGGCGTGCGTCAGCCCCGAGCAGCTTAATCCCACCCGGGCAGGGGGAGGAGCGCGGGGGGGCACGGATTCCTGACCCACCACTGGGCCTGGCATCTTCTCCGGCATCGCCGTGGCCCACCTCCCGCCGTAACCGGGCAGGGTTGAGCGGTGCCGCCCTGGCACCGGGAGGGTGAGGAGAAATCGTAGGAACAGGCAGCAGAAAATGTAAAGCAAAATAATTCCTTTTGTCTTGAGGAAAGCAGCCCTTTGGATGCTTTCTTCCTCCCTGAAACAGCTTTTCCTGCCACCCAAAAGCAGATGGAATATTTTGCAGGGCGTTATTTTGGAGGAATAATTTTTTTTTTTTTTTTAGTTTTTACCATAATCATGTGACGAAGCCTGAAATGCTTGTGAATGGCCTGATACGTGGGAAAATAAATATGCAAATACTGTCCCCGGGTTTGCCAGCAGGATTCCCTGAGCCGTTTCCCAAACACACGGTTCAGCCCGTGCTCCTTATCGGCTCCAGTCACTCATGCAGGACCACACCAAATGCAATGCCAGAAATCGTGGGCTTCCCTGCAAGCTGAAAACCCGCGGGGAAAGCTGAGTTGCAGGGAGCTGTGCGGCTCCTCGCTCACAGAAGCTGTCTTTTTGTGCACGGCTTTAACCGGGAGCAGATGCACGCGCAGGGAGCCGCAGGATGGGCTTGCAGGACGCCACGGGACGGTGAATTACCGCAGGCACAGGCTGGAAACGGACAGGATCTTACTGGTGTTTACCCCGGCGCTGCAGTTTATTCCCTCTGCTGTGCCCGGCAGGTTCATCAGGGACACAGAGGTGCCTCGGGAAACCCCGGCGGCGGGTGGGGCGCGCTGTAAGAGGGAGCTTTGTTCGGCTCTGTGCCGTGGGAGGAGGCTACGGCGAGCTGGGGCTGCCAAGAGGCACCGGACAATTGAGGAGTCCAGCACGGGAGGAACCTCGGGGAACGTGAACACCTCCCACCACCCCACGTCAGGCGAGGGGCGCCCCTCTGCTGCCCGGTGGAGAGCTCACCCGCGCCGTTAGACGACCGGAGTGGAGCTGTGGCGCTTCCTGGGGTTTGGAGGTGTCCAGAGGGGAGCGGGCGGGATCCCCCCTGCAACGTCAGGCGAACTGCTGGTGGAAGAGCTGCTGGCTGGGGCCCAGCACACACCAACCAGATTTACTGGTCACCCCAAGATGGTTTTCCCCCTGTGCGTGGAGGCAGACGTTTGGCTGTTTAAGATTTAAAATCGTCTGCCGCGGAGATGCCTCTCGGTGATGGGGTGAGACTGGGAAGGATGTAATCAATCCATTCCTCAATACCACAGGAGCGAGAGGCGTGGAAGCGAGCATCAAGTGATTCACCAGGTTAGATGCTCTCCTTGCTTCCCCTGTTCTCTCTGCTTATGTCTTCCAAGTTTGAAAACCATTCTTTGCTTCTGTTTCTCTTTTCCGCCCCAAAATCAAATTCTGGTACAAACAGAGCAGGATGGGAATGGGTTTATTTCTTTGCTATTTTAATACAAGTATTCACATATTTCTGACCACAATTTCTCATAATAGCATTAAAAAAGCAAAGAGACAAGTGGACTTCTGGCTGCTGTGAAACACTTGCTGAAGTTCCGGGTTACGAAGGACTGATGGGTCCTTCTGGGCCGCGACACTGCCGCTTGCTGCACGGCCTTCTCCGATGGGGTGCTGGAGTCAGCTGGGACGGAGAGGACCTGCAGCCCCCCACGGAGACATTAAACATCCTGGGTGGATGTCAGGTCAGGCCCATGCGGTTTCAGCTGAAGCTTTCCAGACTGGTCTTGACCCGTTCCATTTCATGCAGAAAACTGTAGAACTGGGGCAAAGTTAACTCTGCAGGAAAGGAAAAAAAAAAGAGGCATCAAGTCTTAAGATTTCAGGTTACGCTTCCAACATTGGAAAAGCCATTCTGGTGCCACGGCAGAGCAGCTCGTGTTCACCCAAGCCAGGCAGGGTTAGGGGCTGCGGCTCTGGGCAGCTGTTTCCTTAGGCTCGCTGGGCTGCGCGGGGTTCCGGGCTGGGATTCTCCTAACGGCACCCAACACTTGGAAATTGTTTGCTTTCTTCGTCTGCCGTGCTGCTCTGACCGCTTTTCACAGCTCCGTGGCAGATCTGTATTTACTTACGCACAGATGTGAAGACCGCCCAGCAGTCAGAGTTCCTAAACACTTCCAGAGCGGCTGCGGCGGGGAGAGGCCAGGGCAGGAGCAGCCGCAGCGGCCGCCAGCGATGCTCTCGCAGTCGCCCCTGCTGGGTCTGCGCCCAAAGCTCCCCCACCTCCAGCAACGCCCGGGAGCTCTGAGCTGCCGCTCCGCTTTCACGTACTCACGTGCTTGCTGCTTTCCCAGAACTGTGAACTCACCTATATACACGTTCTCCATTTGGCTCCCTTTTTTAATCACCAGCTTCAGCTTGGGGGAAGAAAAAGCAGAGGTATTTTAATTCGGAGACCTGTATTCCGAGCACCATGACCAGACAGAAGAGTCTGCTGTGAGTCTCAGAGGGGCGGGCTGCCGCAAAGCACGCACACCTCTGACGGGCTTCTTGGGAAGTGTGACTGCAGGAATGGATTCCTCAGGCACTGGGAGGATCTCTGGAAGTCCTCATAACTGATCACGTTTCCCCTCCCTCCCCAGGCTGGCGTGACCTTTGCTAGAGTGAGCTTTTTGAACAGCTTTTTGGAGCGGGCTACGCTTCTGCGATACGCGGTGTCTCCAGAAGAGAAACAAACAGCAGCGTGCCTGCTGGCGGCCGCGCTCGGAAGCCTGCAGCAGATGCACTGTTGCAGAGCCTGCTCCTACGAGATCTCGCTTTCCTCCGGTTCCTCGCACAGCCCGTACTTCCCACATGCCTGGCCGCAGCTTGTTCCTTAACTGCACTACAACCTGACCCCTCTGATGTAGGAGATTTACCTGTAAGAAGATACTTCCCACTTTTTCCAGTTCGCTGCTCCCCGCAGTCACTGCGAGTCAGAGAGAAGGGAGATAATCTGTTAGCTAAACTGCGAAATAAAGTTATTTAGCTGAGAGCTGCTGTTGGGTTTCCCAACCCACTCGGTTTATGCTTTAGCTCTATTACCTCCGAACTTCCACTCCATATCTATCAGCTGGTTAATCATCAGCGTCTGACCAACAGCCAGGCGTGTTAGGGTGGGGGAATTCACCTTCCACTGCAAGAGCAAAGACACAGAAGCAATCAATTCCGAGAGGCCTCTGTTGATGTTGCCTGTAATTTCAACATAGGTTGGAAGCTAGGCGGGCTGATGGCAGAAGCCCGAAGCAGAGGTGTGTAAAGGGGCACCCTAATGTGGTCAGGAGGGCTTTTGGAGCTGTCTGGGTCCTGCTAGGGCCTCCATCTGTACGTGAAACGCGCTGGGTTTGTCCCAACACTGGCTCAGCGCAACAGCATCTGTGCAAGAAGTCGTGTGTTCATGTAACTGCAGGACCCGGGGGCTCAAAGCACCCAACGGAGGAAAAGAATCGAAGGAAAGCCACATAGAAGTGCGGGAATCGTGGAACCCAGGAGGTGGAGGCCACAGCAAACCAGGAGTATCTTTAGACAAAGTTACCCTGGTCGGTTATCTGAGGATCTGCAGCTCAAAATTCTGAGCTGGTTTTGAAGAAGATACCTGAAGCGCTGACACATCTCAAAATCACAGCGGGGTTTTACAAGTTCCCACTCAAAGACTGTAATTTTGTTAGCTTAGAAACAAGCAAAAATGTATTAATACCTGTTCTGCAAAATAACTGGCTTTCTCTTCACTGAGGCCTGTGGGGGAAACCATAGGAGATTACTATAAGTGATAAATATTAATTATCTTTTATTTAGTGCAAGTCAGGTGACCTACCTAGAGCAATAAAATCTGCTCTGACTTGTTCGGAAGACAAATTCCTCTTCAGGGCACCTGAATAAACAACGCAAAGAAGAAAAATCACTTTTTACTGAGTCGAACCAATCTCCACCGAGTCAAATAAACGGAGGCCCCGTGCTCGGGAGCCTCTGTTCCTGGACTGTGTTTTGAAGCAAACCACAGCTCATCAAGATAGGCAGTGCAGTCGCGCCCGCCGGGATCTTTGCAGATGCCCAGTGCTTTAAAAGTCAGGGCGCGGGGAGTGCCTGGGAGAGGGCGAGATTTCAGTGCGGGTACCCATGGCAACGGCAGCAGCGGTTGTGTTTTGAAGTCGCTGCTTTCTCTCCTATAGAAGCTTTGCTTGTTAAAGGAGAACTGTTAAGGCTGGCAGGCCACTAATTTGACCTACCTGCTGTGTTTTGGATTATGGGTGTGAACCTGTGCATATAACACTTTCCCCTGCTGCGCCTGCCTCCTTTGTTCTGGGGCACTGGCAGCACATGGAAGTTTACAAGGATTCTGTTCTCTGAAGCCAAGAGCAGGAATCTCATAAATTCAAAGAGACTGCCAGCCCCACGTGGCTTTCCCTCTGCGTAGCACATCGGCAAAGTTATCTGCTGTAATCTGCTCCGATGCTCTCCGCGGCATCCCGGCGCTAACGAGAAGTTACAACGGGACGGGAGCCAGTGCCAACAGGAACGACGAGACTGCGCGCACCTAGTCCGGGCTCGGGAAGGGAGAAAGCGCTGATTCTGCACCACACACCCCCGAGACAGCTGTGGGAAAGGAAACTATTCACTGCTGCTCCTGGACGGAAGAAATAGCTCGAGGCAGGAGAAGGAAAGTTTAGAGCAAAGGCAAGAGACCGGTGTGCGAGGCTTCGCTGCTGTGGAGGAACCCGGGGCTGAAGGAGGGTAGCAAGGGAGTGTTGGTAACGCGAAGGATCGATGGGATGAGCATGCAGTGGGGGCGTTGGATGCATTATCATGTCAAACAGCAGCCACAATGTCAGAGTAATCCCATCAAGTGCTGGAGCCTGGGGTGTTCGAGGGGAATCCCCTGCCCCTCTTCCCTGCTACATATGAATGAGAAACTGCTGGGCACACACGTGTTTTTCTAAAACACGACTGCAAGGACAGATGTCTCCTTCACACGGCCTGGAACCGTGCTGGTTTCCAGCCCGCTCTAGAGGGGCGTGTACGCTGTCTTATCTGTCTCATACAGCGCTTGTCCCTGTAGGAATTACAGTCCTGGGTCCCTTGGATGGAAGTCCCTATGAAGACTTAGTGCCAACATACGGCTGCCCTGGCCTGGCAGACATGGCTCTGCAGTTAGACCAAGCACTGTCGGTGCTGGGCGTGAGTTTAACGCAGAGGTTTCAGTGAGTTCAGCCAAGCCTGTGAAATGTGCGTGCGGGCCGGGTGTGAAGAATGCAAAGCCTGAGTCACCAAACAGGGGTATTTCAAGAGGAGAGTTTTGGACTCTTAAAGGCTAAGCTAAGCCATTTACTAGCTACCAGTAGCACTTGCTGCACAAACCAAGCACACTGCAGTTCTGAAGACACTTTAGCAGCAGGCAGGAACGGATGCACAGTTTGCCCTCAGGGTAGCGTATGCAAATGTATCACTTACCATTAGGTACCAGAAGAATACTTTTGACAATGTTTTTCAGGGGGCCCAAGCTGATTTTATTCATGGTGGCAAAGTCTGAGAGCTGAGTCAGAAACCTTTCTACCTGCTCAAGAGAAAGAGCAGCGACATGGTGATCTTATCTCTGCATGTTTCTCACCAGAGAGCTGCGCTTCTCCTCGGTGTTCCGCACAGGCCTTACCTCCTTGGGCTCTGTTAGGAAGCGGAAGAGCACTTCAGTCAGCGCCGAGAATTGCTGTGAAGGAAGAGGACAGTGTTACGGAGGCGGACATCAGCATGTGTCATGTCTCAGCACCTCGTCGCCCCCATCACCACCACCTTGGGGTACCACCTTGACACAGCCCCACCGGCCTCCAGTACATCGGTCCCAGGGTTTGACCTCCCGTCCTCGGCATTACAAGATGCCTATGGATGGGATTTGCTCGCGGATGCTTTTCAGAGACTCTCAAAGGGTTTGAGCAGCTGGTAGCTGGCACCGCACAGGGCTTTTGTGACTCGTGGCTAATCGGAAGCTGCTGTTCTAGCCTGTGTAATCCAAAAACTGTGAGTGGGAATAGATGCAAACATCTACTCTCATGTTTCACAAACCCCCTGGGGTAACCAGACTAACTCGGGAAGGAAAAGAACTGGTTAAAGGTCTAGTCACTGCCTTCAGTTTTCTGAGGGTGCACCTGGCAGGGCTGGAGAGCTTGCCCATGGGGGCAGAGCACCAACACCCAGCACCATCACCCTCCCTCTGCTGGCACTGGTGCTGGCCGTGACCTTCGGGGTACGGCTGGCTGGTCTGCTGCTGCTGTGGCTGCTCCTGTCCTACCCTCACCATCACCCATGTCACCGAGATGGTACCAGGCTGTTACCCACGGTTCTGGCAAGCTGAGCTAAAAAAGCCTCCGCTCTTCCACTAACTTCAGCGCCAGCTGAACCAGGTTCTGAGACGTGGCTGCACACTCGGTGTGCCGGTGACCCGGAGGCAGTCGCGTACCGCCGGCCGGGACAGGAGGGCGGTGGGGTGGCAGTCACAGCCCGAACGCGGCGCAGTCCCACCCAGAAAGACCGGTGCTCGACAGGACCCTACTGCCCGCCCGGGGCTCGGTGGGAGCCCCTTCGCCGGGAACACCTCGCGGCCCGAGAATCAGGCGGGCGTGGGGCTGTGCCGCTGAGCAGGGGCCACGCTCTGCAGCCCCGCTCGGGCGCCAGGGAACGCGGCTCCCTTCTGGAGCAGGCAGAGGCCCGGCACGGACCATGCCACTGGGGCCTGGAGGCCTGACCGGGCCCGGTACCGGGGCTGCTCCGGGGCCTGGAGGCCTGGTGGGGCCCAGTACCGGGGCTGCTCTGAGGGTGTGGGCCCTGCTGGGCCCCACCGGGCCCGGTACCGGGGCTGCTCAACAGCTGTGGAGCCTGGAGGCCCGGTGGGGCCCAGTACCGGGGCTGCTCTGAGGGTGTGGGCCCTGCTGGGCCCCGCCAGGCCCGGTACCGAGGCTGCTCAGGGGCCTGGAGGCCCGGTGGGGCTCAGTACCGGGGCTGCGGGGCCGGCTGGGCCCAGCACCCCGGGCGGCGGCTCGCCCCGGCCGGCTGCGGCTGCCCTGGAGGCGGCGGCCCCGCGGGATCCCGGGCCGGGGCTGCCCCCGCGGCCGCTGCCCGCCCTCCCCCGGCCCGGCCCGGCGGCCCCACCTGGGCGCTGAGCTGGTTGAGGTTGTGCATGTCGCCGCTCACCGCCTCCGGCACCGGGTCGCGGGTGAAGTTGAGCAGCCCCATGGCGGCGGCCGCGGCTCCGCCCGCCCCGCCCGGCCCCGGCGCCGGCGCCCGCCTCAGCCTGAGCATTGGCGGCCGCACTTTCCGCGCCGCCGCCGCCGGCTCCGCGCCGCTGGAGGGGGGCGGCTGAGGGCGCCCGGCCCGGCTCCCCCCCGCCCTCCGTCCCCTGCGGCCCGGCCCGGCCATGCCGCACCCCGAGGTGGCCCCTTGCCCGCCGCGGCGCTGGGGGAACCCCTCGTTGGCACCGGGCGAGTGGCCGGCGGGGCGGGTGGCCAGCAGGCCTGCGCGCCCAGTCGCCCGCCGTGGGGCTCGTGGCAGCGCTCCCGGCCCCAAGGGTCCAGCGTGGCCCCCGGTACAGCCATCGGTGGCATAGGACAGTTACTTTTGATGGTACGGGTTGGGACGGCCTCTCGCTTTCCTCCCCCCAGCCGGTGGGCAGAACCCCCCGGTCAGAGCTGCAGCACACCGGTCTGGCCCTGTGTTCCTGCTGATAAATCCAACCATTGCGCTTCAGTCTCCCTCATTCTCGGTATTCAGCCGCGTGTTCAGTTGTGTGCACTCTGCTGCCATGGGAAGTGAAGAGGGGAGAGAGCTGCGGGGACCCCCAGTGTGCGGAGGCTTGAACCTTGGAGTTTAAAACCGTAGTTTACAGGGTGAATGGTTTGGGGCTTTTTTCCCCCCTGAAAATTCCACTGAGGACCCAAAACTCGGGTGTGAGCTTCCCCTTCCAAGATGCCACCCCAGCACTGCCCACAGCTGAGCCTGGCTCGGGCTCTGGGGATGGGTGGCCCGGGGCAGGGCAGCCCCCCCAAGGGCAGAGCAGCCCCCCCAAGGGCAGAGCAGCCCACCAGAGGCAGGGCAGCCCCCCCAAGGGCAGGGCAGCCCCCCCAAGGGCAGGGCAGCCCCCCAGAGCAGAGCAGCCCCCCAGAGGCAGAGCAGCCCCCCCAGAGGCAGAGCAGCCCCCTCAGAGCAGAGCAGCCCCCCAGAGGCAGGGCAGCCCCCCAGGCAGCTCACCCCCTGCGGCTGGGCTCCAGGGGGTGGATGGGTTTCGGGTGAGGAAGGTGAAGAGGCACCTCAGCCCAGACAAGGTGTCTGGATGTCAAAGGGCCCAGGGTTTCACAGGCAGATTTTAACCCGCTGCCCACCATAACCCGTAAGCAGGAGGTCTCCTCAATTCGGAGGCGTGGAGGAAGGCAGGTGAGTTGTAAAATCGCCTTCTCGCCCTCTGTTACAGTCTCGTTTCTGTTTGTGCTCCGGAGGAAGGCCTCTGTCCAAAAAACTGGATGGATTCCCACCGAGGACCAGGGAGCTGATGGCTTGCTCCAAGGCTCCCTCCCCTTAAGCTGCAGTTCGCAGCTTTCCAAGAGCAGGAGGGCAAGCTCTCCCGCAGTTAGTTCGCCATCGGTGTGGATGTGTCCCACCCGTTGTATCTGGGCAGGTGTCCGCGGGCTGCCCGGGCAGGCGGACAGCGGATAAAAGCCTTTGGGGAAGGTGAAACTGCGGCAGCCCACAAGGCTTCTGGTTTATTACCGACACTTTCAATTGCAAATGAGAGCCTAGGAAATTTTATAGTGCCTCTCATTGTGAAGGTATCCCAGCAGTGGTTTATAAACAAGGAGTTAAGCGGCAAAGTACCGCTAATGATGAGGAGTTAAGAGATATTTACTGGTGGCCTGGCTGGAAATAGCATTCACCTTCCCGCCGCCTTTCCCTCCACCTCCCAGCCCAGCTGGCAGATTTTCGATTCCATGTGCGCAGGGTGGAACTGCTGGAGAGCCGAGGTGAAAAAACTGCACGTGGAGGCGCTTGCAGGATTTGACCCTAAATATTTAGGACACCTTAAAGCGAGATGCCGATTTTTCACATGGGCACAATTTATCGAGTTCCATGGTGAACCGGCCACATCAGCAGGTTTAAAACCACAGGATGCGCTCATCTCTCAAAAATACTTAATCTTGACTAAAACCCATTCAGGGAGATGTATGGATAGGTAGCACGGGGTGCTGGTGCATGTGAGCACGGCGTTCCTCTCCGGCTTTAAAATGTTGCATACAGCCTTACATAAATTTTCCTAAGTATAACTTAATTATTGCAGTTAATTATTGCACATTTCATGGCCACCAGAATTCATTCACCTGTCCTGTGTGGCCGAAAAGCTGACCCAAGGAAGAGGCAATTTTCTGCCGGTGTGTATGCCGGGATCAGCCGTGCAGGAGCAGCCTGGGACTGCTCTTCACCTCCCTGCGTCGCTCTAGGGTGATGCTTTAGGAACGAGTTAAGGACGGCCTCAGCACCCGCCTGTGTGCTCGCTGAGCGGGCAGGAGGTACGGCAGGAGGGAGAAGCCAACGCTGTTAAACAATTTCCCAGATGGCAAACCGAATTCTTGGGGAAAGTTGAGTGACGGGATCCACGAAGAAGAGTTGAAGTTGAGGTACGTGCTCATAACATCCTGTTCAAACAATCTCCAGGAAATTCGGCGGTCCCACCTCCTGGGATGCTGGTTTGGCTGCAGCGTGGCCTGCAAGTGCCACGAACCCTCCTGGGGCACTGGTGGTTCTGTGGTCGGACGGAGGCAGGCTCCGTTCTGCCAGCGCTCATTTTTGAAAAGGATTTGCCTAAATGAAGGAGAAGGTGGCGGGGTGATGGGCTGGATTAATTACAGGGGTAGCAGGCGCAGGATGGTCCCCAGCGCCCCGGGCAGAGCCCCCAGGGCCACCCTGCTGGGTGCAGGTAGCCTGTGTCCCCTGGCAGTGCCAGCCCCCATGGGTGCCCCTGCCAGGCCATTCTCATGCAGAACTGTCGCTGATGGACTCATCAGCGCTGAGGACAGGCTGAGGACAGCAGTTCCAGATATGCAGGCTCGCTCACCACAAATACCGGAGTAAAAGCAGCAGCAAAAAGCAGTGGGACACCCACCCGCACACGGGGAAATCGGGTATTAAAAACGGTGCGCTCCCAAATGAGCCCGAGGATCGGCGGGCCCTACTTCAGGTGCATTTTTCAGCTCCATTTCACTTGTCAAACCTGGCGAGTGCTACCTGGGGAAGGCTCCTTATTACAATATTCCCAAGAGGTCACATCCCAGGGTGTCACCGTCCTGTTCTCTGACCCCACTTTCTATCCAAAGCTCTCAAAGCTCTTTGCATCACTCCGAGGTCAGCCCTGGAGCACCTTCCTGAAGCGGGGGAGTCTTACTTGCCCTTGCTGGCCCGAGAAAGGCCTGGCAAAGCTAGGAGTGTGTGAACAAGTCGGGGGTAAAGCCCAGAAGTTCTCCACCCTGGCTGGAGCTGAGCCCACCCGCTTTCTGTGTGTTCTGCCCATCTGGGGAGAACGTCTCTGCACGGGCTGGGGGCTGGTGGGCTGGAGATTGCCCAGCTGAAACTTCGGAAGGGTTAGTTCTGTTCCCAGGGGGGGCCGATGCAAATGAGATCTTGGAGACCGGGATTGCAGTTTCTTCTGCAGTTTCATGCCCCTTCCTCTTCCCCATCACTCTCTGCACCGTTCGCTCCCAGGCAGACGTTGCTAGAGGAGTAAATCATTGCCAGCGCCGCGTGCGAAGGTTGCGGCGAGGCTGGAGGCACCACGGCTGGGCTCTGGTTTGCTCCTGCCTTGCCACCACGGGTGAACCCCTTCCTCTGCCAGGGCTCCCCTGCCTGTGAGTGGGGACGATAATTGATAATCCCTCACCTGATAATTGATAATCCCTCACCTGATAATCAATAATCCCTTACCCGGGGGGGCAGGAGTGGCTCGGGACCTGGGGTGGAGGGGGCTCTGCTGGCAGCTGCCCCCCGGAGCAGCGTTCCTCCCGGTAACAGTCTGTGCTTAGGAGGGCGGTTTGGGGAGGCCTCGTCACTTCAGATTAGGCTGTAGCAGGCGTATCCTGTTTTCTAGGAAAAAGAGGATTTTGTGGGTAGCTTTGTTAGCGAGGCATTGAAGATTTTTCTTTGTGTGCCTTTGCGTTTGAAGTTTATGTGCTGGTAGCTGCAGACTTTCTGCATGTTCTGGTTGCACGGATGACACTTATTTTTAACCTTATTTTTATTAGAGGGTTGTATCATGTGGTCCTGGCTAGCCCACAGGAAGGGCTAGAAACTTCGTGTAGGAGGGATAACACTTCCTATCTCCATGTAAACAGCAATTCCCCCCAGATGGGAAAAGCCAGCCCAGCCGTGCGGGAGGCTGGAGGCTGCATTCCCACATGTGGCAGCAGGATGAGGCTTTCCCAGCCTCGGGAGCCAGCGCCCTGCCACCACGCTGCCGGGTAGCACGGCTCTGCCCTGGGCTCGGGGGAGATGCCAGGGGCAGGAGAGCTTCTCCGGGGAGCGGCGGTGGGGAGCGGCTGCTCACCGGGAGCTGCGATGGAGCGGAGCTGGCGGAGAGGTGGGTGGTCAGCGTGGGGCTGGGATGAGGGCTTAGGCCACGGAGCCTCTTTGTGGAAGAAGAGGACACGTCCCGTGGGATGTGCTCCCATGGGGTCTTGCAGTGAAGAACGCCAGGCAGTGAAAATGGTCATTACTGCAGGCTGGGAAAGAGCTGCTGTGCTGTGCGTACACCAAGACGGGAAACCCCGAAGCCTGAACTCAGCAGGAGCGTTGCCGCTGGCTTCAGCAAAAGGAAAAGTTCCTCCTGCTGCCTGCCCCAGGGTCGCTAGAGGAGCTCGCAACTGTCCGAGGTGATTTAATGGCGCTGGTGCTTCTCCCTACCTGCTGGAAGACCAAACACTCACTTAGCCTTTGCTGGGACCTGGGAATCTGGGACCCGCAGATCCGGGGATGACCAGGTTGCCCTGCTGAAGGTGCAGGTGATGCCACGTATTTGCTCAATTGCTTTGCGTGTTTAGGATCTCCAGGGAGGCTGCTTATGACACACGGAGCAGGTCCCGACTCAAGTGCTTGGGTGCAAAGCAAGAGACAGCAGTGATGGGAGCCAGAGCAGGGCCCGGGCAGGGAACGCTCTTGGTTTGCCTGGCCAGGGTGGCAGAGGCAAATTCTAGGGAGAGATTTGAAGTGGGAGAATAAGGTGGATAGAGAGGAGCTGGGCCGGGTGCCGTAACTCGGGGACGCTGCAGAGAAGGCGACGGCTGAGCAGCCTTTGGTGGGGAGGGGGATTCAGGGTGGGGAGGGGGATTCAGGGTGGGGAATGCTGAGTTACGGGTGGAAGGGCTGGCGCGGTCACTGGGAAGCGTTCACAGTGGAAGATGAGGATGAGGAGTCACTTCTGATGTGGACGGATGCTGCCGGTCCCATCTGACTCCGTTGTGATGGTGACGGAGAGCGGCTCCTTCCGCTGGTCGGTCGCCGGCTCCATGGGTTTGAAATGCTGGCCGAGGGGGGGCCAGCCAGGCGTGAAAACGGCTCTTCTTGCCGGAATGGTTTTTTGTGGAAGCGTTGGGCAGTCCAGCTGTGCCACTGACGGGAGAGTCACTGTCACGGGGAGGGACGTGGCTGTGGCACGGCATGCAGCCTGCGCCCAGGGGTGGGGAGGGAACCCCCACCTCCCCCCAGCCCCTGCTCCCTGCTCCCTGCTCCCGTAAGCCTGTGCCCGGCCACGCTTCCCGGCTTCTTGCAGCCGCTCTGGTGATGGAGCGGAGGAGCTGTGTCCCCGGGGGCCATGTCCCACTGCTTGGCCATGCTGGAGAGCCTCAGGGCTGCCGGGGAGCGGTGGCGGGGGGGGCCCAGCAGAGGCTGCCAGCTGCGAGCCCTCGTTCAGGGACGGCTGGGAGCCTGGCGCAGGGTGCCAGAAGTGCCTGGCAGGAGCCTAAATATACCCCCCCCTCTTTAAAGGTACCTTTTCCCCCCGGGAGATGTCACACAAACTCTCTCTCGACTGCTAAGAAATGAACTTGCAGCCTCTCTCCGTGGTTGCGTAGCAGAGACGGGGGAAAGGGTCGGGGTTCGGCTCGTGGTCTGCCCAGCGCGGCTTTGTTTGGTACCAGGGCTTTTTCACAAACGCTGTGCACGGACGCGCTCTCCCGAATGAAATGATAACTGAGGGGGAGAGAGAGGAAGAGGGCGTTTCAGCCGGGCGGGAGATTGATGGCAGGTCAGCGGGGCCAACAGCGGCAGGAAGGTTTCCGTAGAAAGGGAGAGGAGCCCGGGGATGCTTGGGGCAAGGGCTGATTCCCCCCAAACAGTGCCCTAGAAACTCTCGTGAGCGCAACCCGCAAAAGCGTTTTGCTTTCCCAAATTTGGGAAAACAAACAGGAGTAAAATCCAATTGCTTAGGTTTAATCTGCTGGACAAAGTTGCAAATTAGCTTTAGTTGTATGCGGTGCATGTTTAGTTGAACTGCAGTATCCCGAAGGCTTATCCAGACGGGATTTCTCGGCCCCTTCTCTTCTTCACTCGCCGGGCTTTTTTTGCACACGCAGCCACGTTTTCCGTGCTTGTCTTTTGCAGGGATGGAGGGGTGCTGGGGGGAACCTGCTCTCGGGGCCTGCGGGCCGGCCCAGCCACTTCCCGCGGGGTTCAGACGTGGTGCCTGACTCATTTTCCCTCCTGGCCTCGAGAGCTCGTTTCTGCCACCCCAGGACAACCAGAGCCCTTCTTCTCACTGTCCTGGAGTTTTCTGCTGGACCTAGAAGTAAAAGCAAGTGAGCAGAGAAGATTATACCCCACGTGGACTCTGGGTGCTTTGTCTTGGGCAGGAGAGGCGCGGGCGGTTTGCTCAGCCCCAGCGCAGCCCTCGCAAGTGTCTCGCCTCTGCACGGGCAAGGGAAGAACAAACAAACAAAACCGGACCCTAAAACCCGTGAGGCTTTGTCTGCCCGGCCGCGCTGCGCGGGCACCGTGCGGCTGGGGAGCCCCGGGCAACGGGGCGGCTCGGCGGGGCGAGGGCTCTGCCCGGCCCCGGGGTGCCCCTTGGCCCCCGGGGGGCTCCACTGCCGCGGGCCGAGCTTTGGGGGGGGGGGGGGCTGTGGAGCCCCGGGAGAGGGATGCTGAGCCCCGGGGAGGGCATGAGGGGCACGGGATGCGGGGCACCGGGAGGGGGATGCGGGGCACCGGGCGATGCGGAGCAGTGGGGGGATACGGGGCCGCCGGGGGTGCGGAGCCGCGGTGTGGGGGGGGTGCGGGCCCCGGGGGAATGCGGGGCCCCGGGGGGTGCGGTGCGGACCCCGCGCTCCCCTCCCCTCCCCCGCCGTGCGGCGCGGCGGGCGTGGGGCGGCGGCGGCGGCGGAGGAGGAGGAGGAGGAGGAGGAGGGGCTGCCCGGCACGGGCAGGGTTAAAGCGCCCTGTAACCGGAGCGCGGGGCTGTCGGGGGCCGGCCGGGGCGCGGGCGGCGGCGAGCGGCGGCGCGGCCCCGCTGGACGGCGCGTCCCGCCGCGGCGCAGGTGAGCGCGGGGCCGGGGCCGGGGGGACCGGGACCGGGACCGGGGGGGTCGGGGGGGCCGGGGCCGCGGCGCATCCTCGTGGGCGGCTTTGTTGTGCGGGGGACAATGGGGCGGGCGGGGACGCGGCCCCGGGCGCACCGGAGCGCGGCGGGGGGATCGCCCCGGCCCCGGCCGATCCGGCGGCCCCGCGCCCGGTTCCCGGAGAGCGGCGGCCGCTCCGCCCCGGGGGCTCGGGGCAGCGGGCGGAGGGGGGGGTGGGCCCCGCCGCCACTTGTTGCCGGCGCTCGGCCCCCGGGCGGGTCTCGGGGGCTCCCTCCCGGTCCCGCCCGCCCCGCCGGCTCCCGTCGCAACTTTTCGGAGTTTCCCGCGGAGGCGCCGCGGCCGCGGATCCCGGGGGCGCGTCCCGGGGCTGTCACGGCGGGGTCGGTCCGGGGGCTGGGGGCTCCCTGCGCCCCCCGGGACGGGCAGGGGAAGCGGGGCAGGGCCAGAGCCCGGGGCGGCGGCGGCGGGAGCACGGCAAAGCCCCGGCAGCCTGGGGCTCCCGTCGGTGAAGCGGCGAGTGATGGCTTCGGGGCGGGGAGGGCTTGGGGAGGGCTGGGGGGGCCCCGGGCAGCGCCGCCCCCCGGCAGGGGGGGACGGGGGGGGCTTCCGGGGGCCCGGGGTGCGGCGGCAGCTCTGCCGGGGCTGAACACCTTTGTTTTCGGTTCGTGGGGCCGGGATCTGTCAGCGCATCTCGGCTGCTTCTCTTCGCAGGAGAGCGGCTCCCGGCCGGCGCCTCGGGCGCGAAGGTTCCCCGGGGCAGGGGACGGAGGGGAGGGGGCGGCCGGAGCCGGGGGGCGCTCGGCTGCCAGGCACCGGCCCAGCCAGGTACCGGCCCGGGGGAGCTCTGCCGGCATCCTCCTCCTCCTCCTCCTCCCCCGAGCCCCTGGAGAAGCTCCGGTGGAGGGAGAAGCAGGGGAGGGAGAGCATCGGAGCAAGAGAAGCGAGCTCTGGAGCGGCCCCAGAGTGGGGCACAAGTCCCCGGAGTCCGGGAGAGGGGAGTGGGGGGCGGACGCCCGGGGCGAGCGCTGGTCCTGGGGCTCTGGCTGATGCTGCACCCACCTCCCTCGGAAAGGGGGCGGAGAAGGAGCGAGGGGGCTGAAACGAGCTGCCCCGGCAGCAGGAGTTGCCTTTCCCCCCCTCTGTCTCCAGTTCCCCAATTTCTAACGAGAAGAGGGGGGAGTGAGCCGGGGTGTCCCAGCCCCCAGCTGTGGGGAGGGCTGGAGGCTTGAGCCCCGCCGTAGGGGACCGGAGGGGGGGGGGGGGGGGGGGGGGGGGGACAGCGAGGTGTCATTTTCATCACTTTTTGTCCTCTTGTGCCAGGGAAGGATGAAGCCGTAGCCGCTGCGGACGGAGGACCCGCCGCCGCTGGAGACCCACCTGCGCGACGGCGGAGCCCCCGCAGCCCCCAGCCCCGCCGCAGGCAGCCCCAGCCCGGGCGCCTGCTCCACGCCGGGCACGTCCCTGGGCAGGGGGCTCGGGAAGAGCCAGCGTGGCTCATCTCAGCGGGACGTGACCGAGATGAGCATGGTAAAGAGCCTAGAGCGGCTGGAGCAGCGGCTGGCTGTGATGGTGGCTGCCCAGGAGACTTCTCAGGCCTGGTCTTCACTGGGAGAGGAGGGGCCGGTTTGTTTTTTGTTTCTTTTCTTTCAACCGAGCTTTGCTGAGAGGCAGCGGGCGCCGTGCTGGAGCCTGGGGGTGGCCGCAGAGGGCTGCTGCGGTCCGGCGGGGGCGCGGAGCGGGGCAGGGGGGCAGGAGAGGAAACGGGGGGAAAATGGAGGGAAGTGCCGGAGCGCGGGAGCCCGGCGAGGGGCCAGGCACAGGAAACGGGCAGGGGAGGGGAGAGCAGAGCCTGCCCTTCTTAATGAGCCTATCTGCCCAAACGGGCTCCCTTTCTTACTAAACTGCCAACCCAGCAACTCTTTTCTTCCCAGGATTAGAGGGAAATGTTCGGTTTGGGGAGAGTTAAAGGCCATTTGTGTGCTCCATAGCCCAGAGCCCTCTGGCAGGAGCCCGGCTGGAGGGAGCGAGCCCCGGCCATTGGGGTCCTTTATTTCTTTTTGTTATTCAAACAGGGCTTGGGTGATGGCTGCCATCCCAGCCATCGTGTAAAACGCTTCCCTCCAGCCTTTTGATATGCATGCCCCTGTCTGGAGGCAAAGTCCGGCTGTCTCCCCTGCAATCTCTCCACCTACTGGGGAAACGCACCTGATAAGGGCCGCTGTTTTCTCAAGAAGGAAAACTGAAACCAGCCAAGCCAGGCTTGGGGGAGCAGGGCCTGGGCCGGGGGGCAGCGGGGTCCGGAGGCACGGCCCTGCCGGACGCCACGCAGGTGAGCGCCGCCGCTCTGCCCGCTCTGCCCGCGCCGGGGCAGCCGGCGAGCTCGGCCGGGCAGGGGTGGCAGAGTCTCTCTAAGCAGTTAATACTGTGGCATGGTCTTTAACCAGTTTGGCAAACCTTAAAGAAACTGGTATTGCAAAACTAGGGCGGGATCCGGAGTCAGCGGGTTCATTGTCTCGGTGGGGTATCGCCGCAGGGCACGTCCTGGTCACCAGGCAGTGTCGGGGCTGCCGCTAGCGCCAGTCTCTTGGGGAGCTTGGAGCATCGGAGCTGGAATTCTGCATTATTTTGTTCTTCGTGGGTTCTGGTACGGAGCGGCTGGCTGTAGCGCATGCCTGTATGTTTGCAGTGCGTTAAGCAATGCAAACACTGCGGTGCTGTTTTTCTCCTCCTCCCGTGCGACAGAACATGTGAGGGGAGCGCTCTGTTTCTTATTATTTTCATAATGCCCTGTGTGCACATGTTGGTGTGCCTTTCTGCGAGGGGAGGCGAGGACAAAGGGCTGAGCCTTCCTCCCGAGCAGGAGGTGGTGAGGGGCAGGAGGTGGCGAGGCTTGCGAGGACGGTGGCTCCTGCGGGAGCTCCTCGGCCGGCGATGGGTCGGCGGGACGGCCGGCCCTTTTTGGCAGGCAGGACCATCTCGAGCGCGCGGCTTCTTTGCTTGGCGCAGAAGGCGGCAGCGATAGGAGAAGGGACGGGTGCTGCAGTCCCGCTGCCTCGGCGCAGGTTTTTGGGAAAGCGAGAGTTGAACTAGCTGTGCAGTTTGGGTCGTGGTGTGATGGTCCCTGTCCCGCTGCGTGTCAGAGGATGGGGACGGGATGTCCTCGCGTGATCTCGGGTGGTGCAGCTGGAGCAGTGCACGGAGCAAGCAGTGGGGATGCTCCGGTGATGCGCTGCTTGCTCCGGCTCCTGGTGAGCTGAGATGCCCGTGCCAGTGCCGGCGGCCGGGTCCCGCAGACCAGCAGAGCCCCGGTGTGGGGGTCTACAGCTCTGCCAGGGAGCGGGTGCTTCCAGAGCGAACTCTTTTTGTCCCCACTTTATAATTGGACAAAGATGGCGTCGGAGTTCCCCGAGCGCTCGGCAGAGCTGAGCTTGGCTCATGGAGTGCCCCGTCCTGGCTGCCCATCCCGCAGAGCAGCCGGCAGGGCTGCCCTTCCCTGGGTGAGGTGAGAGACCTGGCTGCGTGTCCCCGTCCCAGCGCAGGGCTGGCAGGGCTGGCAGGGCTGGCAGGGCTGGCAGGGCTGGCAGGG
>JADKXX010009641.1:0-11362 GCA_017310255.1 Butorides virescens | reverse complement strand
GGCTGGCAGGGCTGGCAGGGCTGGCAGGGCTGGCAGGGCTGGCAGGGACACGCTCGTCCCATCGCCTGCTGCAGCCTGGCCGTGCCGGGCACCGGGCAGCCCCCGGGGCTCAGAAAGGAAAAGCCCTTCTGAGGTGCAAGTCTGACCCTCCTGGGCTCCCAAACAGGCTCCTGGCCGAATGCAAAGGTCCTCTGAAGGTCCCGGCGGGGTTTTGGGGGTGCAGATGTTGTGCAGGGCTGGGAGATGGCCGTGCCTGCTCTTGTCCTCCCTGGATCTTAACAGCCTGGTGCTGCCCCATCTCCCTGTCCCCAGCCTCTCCTCTGGGTCGCCTCGGGCTAGGAGAGCACCTCGCTGCGTGGATTCCTGAGTGAGACTTGCTGGGTTTTGTGAGGTTCACTATTTTTTGGTGAAATTTGCTATTTTTCATGGCAGCACCACTGCTGGCCACGATCGCTGCCGTCCTGCAGCACTGCAGGCCGGGGAGGGGGAACAGACCCTGGAGGAGCTGACCCGGCTGCGCTGCACCGGGACGCGTTGCTGCATCCGAGAGCATCTGAGGCCGGCGGGGGGACCGGCCGCCCGGGCCGGGGGCAGCCCAGCGACTCTGGGCAGCTCCCAGGAATTGTTCGCTGGCTCTGGGAGCAGATGTGCTGCAGCAGTGGGATTTCTGCACACAGCTGTGGGGGGTTACGCAGCTTTAGACTCCCTCTGGTGCCATTCCTCTCCTTCTCATCTCTTCGTCCGATGTGTCCGTGGGGGGAGGCAGGACCTGCACCCCGGGGGCTCTGCCTGCCGAGGTGGGTGCCGGGCACCTGCTTTTCTTTGTGTTTGGATGGTGCCAGGGTTTTAACGCTGCCCTTGGCATCCGAAACATCAAACCCCGACTGGTCTTTGTTTGTCAGAGGTGCTGACAGATGATCTCAAAGCAGAAATCTCAATTGTTAGGGAAGCAGTTGGAGGCGATGCCGGGCGAGAGCGCCGGGGAGGGGGCGGCGGGGCAGGAGCCTGGGGTCTCCCTGGGGCTGGGGGGGTGTTTGCTTTTGCTTCCCTACAGGCCCTTAGGTGGGTGAAGCCCGGCTTGCTCCTTAGCTCGTGGAGCTGAGTTACGTGCTCCTGAAATGACTGTGCTGGCGAAGGGGCAAGTTGCAGCACAGATCCATAGCCCAGCAATGAGGCAGCTTCGTTAGCGTAGTCCTGGGTGCCTCTGGGAGAGCCTGGGAGCTTCCACTTCCAAAAACCGGATCCAGGGAGGGCACCCGAGGGAAGGCAGAGGCATCTGGGCGCAGGCGAGGCGTGCCCCAACTCTCCCGGGGACGCCTGGCCGGGCTTTATCCCTGCAGCAGCAGCTCCCGCGGCGGGGGGACGCTGGCACCCACTGTCCCCAGGGGGCGGGGGGGGAGGTGCGTGAGTGCTGCCAGCGCAGACCCCTGCCCTGCCCCTTTGCCCTGGGGCGGGGGAGCCGGGGCGGGGGGCAGGAGGAGTTTTCTGCCTTTGGGGGCGTTTAAGTCACTGCAGGCGCCAGGACTTTGCCCCCCATAGCAAACTGTCTGCCCTGTCCCGCTGCTGCTGTAACAGCCCACCCACTGCTGGCTGTGCTGGGTGCGCTGGGTGCACTGGGTGGGTGTGCTGGGTGTGCTGGGTGCACTGGGTGGGTGTGCTGGGTGTGCTGGGCAGCCGGAGCACAGTGAGGTGGGTTCCCCGGGGCTGCGATGTCCCCCGGTTTCTGCAGGGTGGCTGGGCAGTGCAGCTCCCCTCCGGATGGGGTCTCGAGCCGTGGCTGGGACCCCTCCGGCAGAGCCAGCCCGGGCTGGGCAGCACCGAGCCCAGGAGCGCTCCACGGCGTACGGGCGGCAGGGCCAGGCACGGGGTAGAAGCCCCGGTGCTTCCCCAAGGACAAGCAGATCACGCCTGGGGCCTCCCTTCGCTGGAGCTGGTGGATCTTCAGGGCCACCACGTCTGTGGGGAGGTCTTGCCCAGGTGCCCGTTGGCTCCCAGTACCACTCCAGAGGCGTCTCCAGTCAGACCCCTCTGCTAAGGGCGTGAGAAGTCGTGGCTGGCTTGAAGAGCTTACGCTGCCCGCTTTGCCTCCCCTGGGGCTTTCTGCAGGGCTCAGTCTCCTTTCCCCTCTGGCTTCCCCAGGCGGCCATGAAGAAGGACAAGAGCCATGGCCGGGATGAGGCGGACTGCAGGGCAGAGCTGATCCTCATCAACGGGGACTGCACCGACCCCGCTAACGATGCACCCGCCCTTGTTCTGGAGGCGAACGGGAAGCCCAGCACTCCAGGTGAGTCCTGCTGCGCCGTGCCCGGGATGCGCCGTGCCCGGGATGCGCCGGGATGCACGGGGCCAGGGATCTCCCAGCCGCCGTCCCGAGGGCTTGCTGGGGGCTGCAGCATCGTGGCCGGGGTCCTTCCATGACTCTGCTGGGTTTCTGGAAGCACATCCATGGCATGGCAACAGAAATGGTTGTGGAAATGGGTGCCATGCTGGGATGCCCCTCTGCCCCTCGATGGTTTAACCTCCCGGAGCGAGGGAGGCAGGGAGCCCCCACCCGAGGGGCTGCATCACAGCGCCGGGGATGCTCCGGTCCTGGTCCCCAAATGCCCCCTCTTGGGTTCAGGAGGTTCTGCTTTAAATGACCTGTTGCCAAGCCCTGAATAGCAGGCGTATGGTTTTCTTACGCCTCTGAGCTTTCAGGAACAAAAAAGTACATAAGAAGGTCCCCATGCTTGCTGTGATAGAGTCCCTCCCAGTTTTGGGGCAGGTGGGTGACCTGGGACTGCCGGTGTCGGCAGTGCCGCAGTGGGCAGCCTTGGGGACATTGCTTTTGGCCGCGTTTCGCCAAGATGAGGGTCGGTCCCTTCGAATCACGCCTTGCTGCTGGGAGCAGTCGCGGGCGGAGGTGTGCGGGGCACGGCCGGGGGGGCTGGCGGAGCCTGAGGCTGCTCTGCCCTGTCCCTGCAGATGCCGGGGGCCTGGGGCTGCCGGCCCTGAAGAACAAGAGGGTGAGCAAGGGAGACCTCTCCAAGGAGGAGCTGACCTGGCCGCTGGCTCTGGCGGGGGCGCAGGAGGTAGGTGCTCGCAGGGCTGCTCTGAGACCGTGCTGCCGGGGGGCTCTGGGCTGCCTGCGGGGGGCGGCTGGGGCGCGGGACCCTCGCCTGTTCCCCTCCGGGGCGGCTCTGCTGCTCGGTGCCCTGGGAACACTCCAATGCCAGATGCAATGTTCGTTTGCAAGCATAATACTTGTTTTCATTTTTAAATTCCTGATTTACGTTATGTCAGCAGCAGCAGGAGGGTGTGGGGCGTGAGGCAGTGGTGCCCACCACGTATTGCAGCCTAATCACTATTCTGCTGATAGTTTCTTTAAAAAGCCTTGGCCGTATTGGCGGACCGGAGCATCCCACGCCTCCCGCTCTCGGGGTGGCCTGCTTTGGGCTGCTTTGGGGCTGGACCACGGTTTTGCCCCCCCCTCCTTTTGTTGACTAGGTTGACAAACCTCCAGGGTCTGGAAGCATTTTTGCCTTCTGGCTTTATTCTTTTGACTGTGGAAAAAAACCCCCAAGGTTGGAGATCTGCCGGTGGCGAGGCAGCTTCCAAAAGAAAGAGCCATAAATCCAACCAGGGTGAAAATTCTGCTTTCCCGCTACGCCGGCTTCGGGGGCTCTTCACTTGCAAAATCTCATTTCATTTTGAAACCCTGTTATGCCGGATGCAGGAAACAAGCCTGGGTTAGACTGTTTGTAAACTGCGGCTGCTGCGACCGCAGGGGAAAGGCTGCCCTGGGTGCCTCTGCAGGGCCAGGCTGTGGGAGGGAGAGCACCCACGCCTGCCTGAGAGCACCCACGCCGGTGTGAGTGGGGTGCCATGCCCGGGACCCGCTCTCCCAGCAACCGGTCCTCCCGGCTGCCGGCTCCCGCCGCGCTGGGTTGCACCGCCGTGGCCGCAGCCGCGAGGGGGGTGGGTGTAGGAGGGCGTCGTGGAGGATGCACGTGGCAGCTGGGAACGAAAGCTGATGCAAGCAGCTGGTGCTGGGGGCTGCAGCGGGGTGCTGGGGGCTGCAGCGGGGTGCTCCGGCCGTGCAGCCCAGCAGAGGTGCTGTGCGGCGATGCTCAGCCCAAGGCGCCTCCCGCAGCCACCTGCGCTGCTCTGTGCCGTCCCCGTGTCCCCCTCCCCAGGGCACCGGTGCTGCTGCTGCCCAGCCCCGAGGAGCACGGGCTGTCCCCATCCCTGTCCCCATCCCTGTCCCCATCCCTGTCCCCATCCCTGTCCCTGTCCCCATCCCTGTCCCTTTCCCCATCCCCGCACGCGGCTGGCGCGGGGCAGGCGTCCGTGCCACGGCACCGCTCTCTTCTGGTTGCAGGTGCGGCCCCGGGGCAGCGCCGGCTGGGAGAGCAGCCTCCGGCAGAAGCCCCCCGTCCGCCTCATCTTCCAGGCGGGGCAGACCCGTCAGGAGATGAAGATCAAGGAAACAAACAGCGTGGAGACCCTCAGGGACCTGCCAACTCCCCTGCGGGTGAGGGTCTGTGCGGGGCCGGGGCTTCCCTGGGGATTCCCTGGGGCTCTGGAGCCCCGCACTCCTGCTGTGCCCTGGCCCGGGGGCTTCAGACACGTCGCAGCCTCCCCGTGCCTCAGTTTCCCCTGTGAAGTGTGTGTGCCGGTGCTGTTGCTTGCCCCTGCTATGAACTGGGTGCTTTGAACGCCCTGGGGTGAACTGGGGAGAGGAAAGGGGAAGCAAACAAGTGGCGCGCCGTGCTCTGCGTCTCGCAAGTAAAAGCAGAGCGGCTCTCCCTCAGGCGCCCCGGCCCTGGGCCCTGCCCCCCCGCTCCCGGCTGCGTGGTGCTGTGGGGCTGGAGGTGACGTGGGGCAGGTCTCTGCTCCCCCCTGGGGCAGGTCTCTGCTCCCCCCGGGGCCCCCTCCCCACCTCCCTGCCGCACTCACGCTCCGCTCCCTCGGCCGTGCAGAGCTCCAAGCGGCGCCTGGCCGTGTCCATCCCCGTGGCCACCATCGACCTGACGGAGGAGGACTCGCGGGACTCGTCCCGGAGCAGCAGCACGCTCTCGGGCAGCAGCTCCCAGGAGGGGCAGAACGGCTCCGCCGAGCTGGGGGCCGAGGAGCCGGAGAGCAGAGACGCGGGGACGGCGCTGGAGTACCAGGTACAGAGGGGACCAACGGCTCGGGCACTGCGGTCCTGCGCCCGGGGCGGTGCGGGGCGAGGACGAACCCTCCTGGGGGCCCCTCTGGAAACCTCGCTGCTGCTTCTCCTGCCTCCCCTTCCCTCCTCCCCTGCGTGTCCAGGGCGCGACGGCGCCGGGCTGTCCCCATCCATCGGGCACCGGGGCCGGTGCTGCTCCGGGGGCACCGTGCTGCGGATGGGCGGCGTGGGGGGACCAGCCCCCGCCGAGCCCCTGCTGCGCCGCGTGTGGGGCTGCACCATCACCGCGGCCCCCCGAGACGCGTGCGCGGCGCGCGCCGGGCTGGCAGCCGTGCCCTGCCCCGCCGAGACAGGCGGGTGCCTGTGCGGAAAATGTTTCTGTCGGGGATGCTGGAGAGGAACGGAGCTGCTGGAGCTGTGATTCAGCGCCTGTGGGCGTCAGGGCAGGGCCCGAGACTTGCAGGAATTGGGCAATTGCATCGTGCGGCATAATTAGGTGCCTAATTGCAGAACAAAGCTGGGAAGGGGGGCTCTGCAGGCGGAGGTGACTGCTCCTGCGCGAGGTGCCTCCCTGGGCACAGCACGGTGCCAGCCTGGCCCCCGTCAGGCTGCCTCTTGGGAGGCCCTTGGCACGGTCGTGCCGAAATTCCCAGCTCTTCTTTTCCTTCTCTCTGTTTTGCTCTGCCCTGTTTCCTGCTCTCCCCTGGGGGAAGAAGAGGAGGGTGCCTGCCCTCTCCCTGGGGTGCTGCTGCACCAGCTGAGCCGTGAGCCCCGTGGAGGGGGCTCCCCTGTGCCGAGGAGCAGCTCCTCCGCTCGGGGAGCATCCTCGGTGCAAGGCCTCCCCGCGGCGGGGGGGGACACGCAGCATCCCCTGCCGTGCGTCCTGCATCCCTCGGCCCGGGCTGCGCCTCGGGGCTCGGCGGCAGCATGCAGTGAGCCAAATTCTCCCAGCCTGCGGTGGGCGAGGGGATGAGGAGAGCCCCTCTGCCCTCCCCGGGGCTGCCTTGCCCATTCCCATCACCAGGGCTGCTGCAAGCCCCTCCGTGGCAGCCAGAGCTTCCCAGCTTTTCCTGCGCGGGCAGGAAAAGGCTTCCCGGTGCTTGCAGAGACCCCGGGAGGGCAGGCGGGAGCGGGCATGCACGGGCGCCGGTGCCGGGAGGGCCATGCAGGACGGAGCACGCGCCGACCGCGCCGTGTGTGCCAGGCGCCGGGCTCAGCGTGGGGCTGGCAGCGTGCGGGGCCGTCCCGCGAGTGCTGCAGGGCTGGCAGCCGGCGCGGCCGGGAATGGGCTCGGCCAGGTTTTGGAGGGAGGGGGGGTGCAGCTTTTGTGGGTCGCTGTGCAGAGAGCCCCGCGCGGGTGACTTCGCCCCGGCGGGTGACACGGGTGGCGGGGCAGCTCTGCAGGGCGCTCCGAGGCCGATCCCCCCACGCTCCAGGGCTCGCCTGCGCCGCCGCTTGGGTGTGTGCTGTGCTTTCGGCTGAGCTGCGCTGTCCTCTTCTGCTTTCAGGACGGGAAGGAATTCGGAATTGGGGAGCTCGTCTGGGGAAAGATCAAGGGTTTCTCCTGGTGGCCTGCGATCGTCGTCTCCTACAGAGCCACGGCCAAGCGCCAGGCCGTCTCGGGCATGCGGTGGGTGCAGTGGTTCGGTGACGGGAAGTTCTCCGAGGTAAGGCTGCTGCCCGCCCCTGCTGCGCCCGCCTTCCCCCAGCCTCAAATCCCCTCCCCTGCACGTTTCTGCCGGCCACCGCGTTCCCGGGGCTGCCGCTGGGGTGCGTGTGCGCCCGGCTGCACCCCCCCGGGCAGGGACCCCCCCGCATTCAGCCCAGTCGGGCTCTGGCTCTCGCTCTGGTGGCTGTAACGAACCGCTGGCCACCGTAGGCTGGTGACAGGAGCCAGCAGCGGGGACACCCACCTGGCCCCTTCGCAGGGTTTTGTCCCAGCCCTGGTCTCTGGGGCTGCCCCCGTCGCTCCCTGCCCCCCCGGAGCCCCAGCACCCCTCGGCCGTCCCGCGCCTCCCCTGGGCTGCAGGCGGGGGGGAGGGAAGCGCAGTGCCGGGCACCGCTGTGCCGCAGGGCCGGGTCTGCGGCGCGGGGAGCACGGTGGGGGGGGGGACGTGGCCGAGGCGAGGCGTGCCCCTGCCCGCCGCTGAGCTGCTGTGGCTCTCCCCCAGGTCTCTGCGGACAAGCTGGTGGGGCTGATGGCCTTCAGGCAGCATTTCAATTCTTCCACGTTTAATAAGCTGGTCTCCTACCGGCGAGCCATCTACCATGCCCTGGAGGTAACCGCGGGGCAGAGCCGGGGTTGGGGGGATAAGGTGCCAAGTGAAGCGGCCGGGCTCCCTGCGGGGCACTGGGTGCGGGGAGCCACGGGCCGTGCTCGGGGTGGCCGAGGCAGTGGAGCCGGCGAAGGGAAGGCTTTGCCGGGCAGGAGGGGACGCCCCGGTTGGGAAGCTCAGCCCCCAGGCGCCTGCAGAGCTCGGGCAGTGGCTGGGGAGGGGGCTGGGGCTGGGGCTGCCCCTCCGCCTTGCTCTCCTCTGCATCTGGGGTGGTTCAGGATGATGCTTGGGAATCACCTTGAGAGCCATCGGTGGGGGAGCTCCTGCCACGCTCCGGAATTAATCACTTCCCCCATCTGCTGGGGCGATGTGGCCAGATGTCTGCAGGAAAGCCCTCCTTTCTCTGCTGGGACTGTTCCAAGTGCAGCCATGGGGCTAAGCTCTGCTTATCCCAGGGGATTCGGGAGTAACTGCTGCGGCTCCAGGGTCTCGCTGCTCCAGAAACGCCTGGGGCCAGGCTCCCCCCGATGCACGGCAGCGAGGCAGTGTCACCGCTGGCAGGAGGTGTCCTGGGCTGGTGCCTGATGCCCCTTGCAGTCAGGGCTGGTGCTGAGCACCCCGTGGGGCTGATCCCCGATGCCCCTTGCAGTCAGGGCTGGTGCTGAGCACCCCGTGGGGCTGATCCCCATCCGGGGGATGCATCACACTCCGGGTTATGGTGCTGCAAACCCACCAGCACCTCTTCTGCCTCTTCTTTGCTTCCCGTTGCTTGCCAGGGAGCGGAGCCTGGCTGTGAGCTGGGGCTGGGCTGTCCCTGCTCCCAGCCGGATTGGGGCTGGCGGGGGACAGACGGGCTCATGGCAGGGAGGGGGGGCACGGGAGCGCGGCCGAGGGCACACGGAGTCCTGTGCACGCGTGTGCCTGGTGGGGAGGGGGCCTGGGACCTGGCCTGGGTGGGCATGGGGGCCACGCGCGCTGCAGCCGAGTGGCTCCCTGGCCGGGGACCAGCCCTGGTCGCCCTGGCCCATGCCGCCCCTCCTCTCTCGGCAGGTTGCCCGCAGCCGCTCGGGCAAGACGTTTGCAGCCACCCCCGGGGAGTCGCTGGAGGAGCAGCTGAAGCCCATGATCGACTGGGCGCTCACCGGCTTCAAACCCTTGGGGTTCAAGGGGCTGCGACCGCCCAAAGCCTCAGGTGAGGGGGGGGGGGGGCATGAGGTGGGCATGGGGCATGAGGTGGGCATGGGGCTGGCGTGGCCTGGTCCCGAGGTGGCCCTGGGGGCTCCTTGCTCCTCCCTGGGGTCCCCCAGAGCAGCAGCATTGCAGAGTAAAGCACCCTCAAAGCCGATGCTCCTGGAAGTCACTGACCTGGCTGAGCCTCGAGCCACGCGTGGGGAGCCCGGCTGCTCGGCACGGGCTCTGCTTTTGGCTGGGCTCGGCGCGAGGTGTCCCCCGGTGCCCGGGGGAGCTCCCGGGGCCGCAGGCTCGTCCCCAGCGAGCCGCCCTTCCCTTGCAGAGAGCGGGGCCCTGAGGAACGGGACGGAGGAGGTGCTGTCCCTCGAGCAGTTCCCCCCCACCAAGAGGCTGAAGACCAACCCCTGCAACAACAGCAAGGAGCAGCGAGTGGAAGAGGACCAGACCCGAGGTAACCGAGAGCTGGGGAGCAGCGTGGCCTGGGCCACACATCCTCAAAAGCGCCAGGAAACCTCTCTGGGAAAGGGCTCGGCTCTTCCCGGGGGCCATGAGCTTGGTTTCGGAAGGGAAAAGCTTTTGTGGCCCTGTGTTGAGGCTCACCCCTGCCTTTGAAGACACCAGCAAAGCCAAGGGCAGGACACGGTGCCACGGGCTGGGCTCCATTGTCTGCTCAGCTTGGAGCTGGTCCATGCGGTGCTGCTTTGAGCTCTGCCTCCAAAATCTCCAGCAGCGAGAGGACGTGGGCTTTGCACCAAAACTTCTAACATGCCCATGGCTTGCTTCTCCGCGCAGCGCTCGGCAAGGCTGTAGCAGCTTTAACGCAAGAAATGAGGTGTTTGCCGTAGAGTGCGTTTAACGTTTGTTACGTAAGGAATGACAAATTTTTTTTTTTTTTTTTAAATTTTATAAAGAGCAAATGGTTTCCGAAGTTACGAACAACAGCGGGAGTCTGGAAGGTAATCCATCGCCCTCTCTCGCGGGAAAAGTGTGGGGCTGGCGCAGGCGCTTGCGGGCAGCACGAGGCGAAGGTCGTGGGTGCCCCTCTAACCAAGGGGGGGGCACGCTGTGACGGCGGCGTGCTGGGCCCCCCCCCGTGCCTGGAGGGGTGCGGTTGGGACGAGGGGCTCAGCCCCTCCGCAGCCCGCGGGGGCTGCGCTCCTGCCCCGGGGTGAGCGGAGCTGTCCCTGTCCCACAGACAGCTGCCTGTCCTGCGGGAGGAGGAACCCGGCCACCTTCCACCCGCTCTTCGAGGGCGGCCTCTGCCAGACCTGCAGGGTGAGTGCTGCCGTGCTGGGGACGAGCGGGAGCTGGGGCCGCAGGATGGGGCGCAGAGTCCGGCCCCCCGCCGCCAGCGCTGTCAGGGCAGGGGGGGCGGCCACGCTGGGTCCTGGCCACGCTGGGTCCTGGCCACGCTGGGTCCTGGCCACGCTGGGTCCTGGCCACACCGGGTCCTGGCCACGCCGGGTCCACCGCGGGGCTGTCCCTCGCCGTGCTCCCTCCACTCGAAGCACCGAGGACGTGCACCTCCGAGCTCTCGGCGCGCACCAGGGACGGAGCAAACAAAGCTGCGTTCTCTGTTCGCGCCCCGAGCGCAGATCCTGATCCTCTGTCCTCCTCTCCTCCCGGCTGTCCTTCCGCCAGGATAGATTCCTGGAGCTCTTCTACATGTACGACGAAGACGGCTACCAGTCCTACTGCACCGTCTGCTGCGAGGGCAAGGAGCTGCTGCTCTGCAGCAACGCCGGCTGCTGCAGGTGGGCCCCCGCGCCGGCGAGCTGGCAGCGGAGCTCCTGGGGGGGCTGCAGGGAAGCGGGGTCCTGCCTGGGCCACACAGCACACCCCAGCGCATCCCACCCCTCCCTGCTGGGCCACTCCGCACCCCAATAAGCCCTGGGGGGGATGGCAGGAGCTTTACCCACACCTAGGTGACCAGCTTGTGTTAGCAGCCTTAAAATAACGGGCTACTGCGTGGAAAAACATCCTACAAAATGGGGTGGGGGCTCTGGTGCGTGGCGGGGGAGTCTCTAGGAGGGGCTGGGGTGAGCCAGAGGGGTTTCTGGAGGCGCCGGGCACGAGGTGGTGTGGTTGGGGCAGGTGCTTCTGCGTGGAGTGTCTGGAGGTGCTGGTGGGGCGAGGGACGTCGGCCAAGGCGAAGGAGCAGGAGCCCTGGAACTGCTACATGTGCCAGCCCCAGCGGAGCTACGGGGTGCTGCAGCGCCGGCAGGACTGGAACGCCCGCCTGCAGGACTTCTTCACCAGCGACAAGGGACAGGAATACGTAAGGGCTGCGGGCGGGCGGGCTCGGCCGCTGGGGAGGGGGCTGCGGAGGGCGAACAGCTCAGCGTTCCTCGTCCCTCCGCCTTGGTCTCCTTCATCCACACTCTCCAGGGGCGCTGGGCTCGTGGCCCCGCAGATGCTCCCCTCGAGGTGGGGGGGGGGACACACGCCTGCAGAGCCGGGGTTTGGCCTGAGGGAGCATCGCGGCACTGCCCAGAGCTGGCCCTTCATTGCTGTCCTTCCATCGCAGGCGGCGCCCAAAGTCTACCCAACGGTCCCACCGGCGAGTCGCAGACCCATCCGCGTGCTCTCCTTATTTGATGGCATAGCCACAGGTGAGGCGCCAAGGGCACCGTCCCGTCCTGGCGGCTTGCGGCCCTGGGGGGCGGGGGGGAGCAGTTCCGTGGCCTCAAGCCCGTCTCCGAAAGCCTGGTGGGGAGAAGGGGATGAGGGGCAGGGGGGTCCC
>JADKXX010009639.1:0-10730 GCA_017310255.1 Butorides virescens | reverse complement strand
GGGGGGGGGAAGGCGGCGGCGGCGTGGGGGGGCGCGGGCCGTGCCCCGCCCGGCGGCAGCTGCACCGGGGCTCTGCGGGCGGGCAGCGAGCGCGGCGGCTCCGCTTTGTGCCGGCGGGGCTGGGCGGGGACCGGCCGCTGGGTGTTTCTCCCCGGGGAGGTGCCGTGCTCGGCCGGGAGCCCTCCTGCCCCGCGCGGTGCGGCGGCCGTGCCCTCCGCCGGAGCTGGCGTGTGAGAGCCCCGGTGCCGAGCCTTCCCCGAAAAGCTGGAAACCGCGGCCCGGGCGGCCGTGCTGGTGAAGTCGGTTCCCCCCAGCGGGGAGCAGCAGGCGGCCTCGCCGCGCTTCCTGCGCCCCGCGTTCCGCTTGCCCCGTCGGGCTGGGGAGGAAGCGGCTCCGTGGCAGCCGCGCTGGCAGCGTGAGCGGCTGTGGTCTCGAGGCCTGTGGCTCTGTCTTCCAGAAAATGGCAGTCAATGTGTACTCTACGTCGGTGACCAGCGATAACTTGAGTCGGCACGACATGCTCGCCTGGATCAACGAGTCCCTGCAGCTGACGCTGACGAAGATCGAGCAGCTGTGCTCAGGTGAGGGGGCCCCGCGCCCGGGGGGCAGGTCTGGTGCGCACCCGAGCTCCCCCGAGGTACGGCTGCTCCCCGGGAGCCGCCCGTGCTGGCCCTCTGTAGCCGTGCGGCCGGCTGGACTCCCGGCGTGAACCGATTGAGGGGCAGTGTTCCAGTCTGGCTATGGCTGGGGTCCTAGGGGAAGGGCTGTTAATGGTGGAAACGCAACGAGAAGGCTTGTTCTCCTGACTCACCGCAGCGCAGGTGCGAGAGGAAGGAATGGGGGTTAGTGTGAGAAAAAGGCTCTTAGGAGCGGGCGTCCTCCAAGGAGGAAGTAAGCACTTAGTCTTGATGGGTAGCGTAAGTCTTGCAAGTATAATAACTAGCATAAACAAACGTGACTACTTCTGGAAGAGGACTGCTAGGAGATTCGGGAGGTGCCTGAAGATCCCAGCCAGGCAGGAGGAGCAGCGTGAGGAAGGCTGCTTGGGTTCACCTTCAGGGCTTTACAGCTCCTTATGGTAAGGGAGCGTGTCGGTCTGCGTCACCCCCGCCGACTTCGGCTTGGGCTGACTTTGGCACAGCTGAATCTGAGGCAGAGTTGTAGGCAGAAAAGGGGAAGTGATTGTGGTACAGAAATGGAGTCAAGCGTCATCATAGGGAGGAGAGTGTGTGTGTGTGTGTGTGTTGGGAGGAGGCTTGCAGAAATGAATAAAAAATTATAGTCTGGAGTAGGATCTGAAAAAACCCCTGGGCTAAAAATGCAGCCTAGGTAAAAGGTGGTGATTTGGATAACTGCAACGGGCAGGTGAAAGGGAGTTGGGAGAAGTGGAAGTGCAGCTCGTACGGTGAGTTTGAGATCAGGTGTTGCTCACACAGAATGAGCGATGTGGAAATTGGAGGTGGAATAAAAGGAGAAATAAATTTAAAATACGTTTGGGACTGTCAATACAGCCTGTGGCTGAGTCTGCGGAAGAGACATGGGCAAAGATTACAGAGGTAGGGGACTTACAGCAGACGTCTGACAGGTATTTGTAGTGGCCTTTGTCTAGTGAGATGATGGAGGAAAACTGTAAGCATGAAGGAACTGAAGATCCACAACCACACAAGTAAGGGTTGTCATTACAAGCGTTGTCCGCTTTCAGGTAGGCAGGTTAAAAAAGCTGTTGTGTGCAGCGCTGATTTATACAGCTGAGAAGTTTTGCTTAGAATTGGCGTGAGTCTTGAATGCTGTGAGAGCTCTGTCTCTGACAAGTGAGGGTAATTAATCCTGGCTCAGCAGAATTTCGGCTCACCTGTTTTCAGGAAAAGGCTGAGAGCTGTGGATGTGGTATGCGCTGAGTAACGCCCCTTGCCTGTGTCTGCAAAAATAGTTCATGATGCTGCAGGTATGGAGGTGGCTTCCACTGTCATAGTCATGTGGAAGCGGGAGTTCCCAAGCTTGCTTTCCTACCTTTGGCAAGGGCAGCAGCAACAGCAGCAGTTTGAGGTTCCATAAATGCACAAAAGACGACCTTTGGCTTATGCTGTGGTCTCTCTTATTTTTTTTTATTGCGCTTATCGCTCAGACTGCCCGTAGTTAGCAAAACCCCGACTTCTGGCACATCATCTGTTTCCTGAGCTGGGCATCAGGAGTGAACTGAAAGGCAGTGGAGATCAAACAGCAAGATTTTTTTTTTTATTTACTTGCACCAGTGGATGAGCAGCAATCCCCTAGTAGCAAGTGAAAGTGCGAGCCCCAGAGACCGGCAAAATATCCTGACAGAAAGTGAACAATATAGGACTTTGTTACCTGTGGTTGAGATTAATAGACTGCTTTAGGGCAACGCTTCTTGGCCTCTAGACACCTCACAGAAGCTCGTCATGTAGCTGCTTGATGTGTTCGGTTAAGGTTCCCATTGCTCTCCATTGGTACTGGTGGGGCAATAATGCTCAGAATGTTGTGCTTGTATTTTTAGTGGCCCACAGTTGCGTCTCATCACTGTGGAGTGAGGATATAGGTTAAAAATATCTTTTTTTTTTTTTTTTAATGGGTGTGTATGTTCTACAAAAGCTAATTTTTTTGGAGGTGGTTGTCCATTCTTTGTGGCCGAACTGAATCCCTCTTTTGCTTTTATTGCATGAAGGATTTAAAATGAATAGAAATAAACACTGTCTCATCTCAGTTCTTTGATTAAGGCTTGACTTAAATACAATCCAGCTTAATTTGGCCTCTGACCTTTGAAGGCACCTTGAGTTGTGTATAGGCTCTGTTTGTAGTAAGTACCTATATCACTATTTTAATAATGATTAAATACTAAATACAACTTTCAAAATAATTACTTTTCTAGTTTAGTTCTGTTAGCGCTGATAAGTGTAGCTTACGTGCCTGCTGGACACGTGATGTCTCGGATTTGTACTGATATTCATAATGGGAGGAAAGTCAAATTGCTCATTGGATTATTTTTTTTCCCTCTTGGGATTACGGAGGCAGTGTTGCTCTTGTTCGCAAGAGTTCAAGTCACGAGACCAAAAGTTGGGCTCTGCAGCTCGCTTAAGCTCATTTATGGCCATGCGGCCCCGAACCAGGAGGCTGAAGGTTCCCCTTCTCTTGCTTTTGTTGCCTTCAAGGCATTGTGCAGCTGAGGAGTGAGTCAGGGCAGTGTGAGCTTACGCGGGCTGGTGAGCTGGCTGGGTTCATCCTGGGCTTTGTATTCTTTCTCTTTCGGCAGGTGCTGCGTACTGCCAGTTTATGGACATGCTCTTCCCAGGCTCCGTAGCACTCAAGAAAGTGAAGTTCCAAGCCAAATTGGAGCATGAGTACATTCAGAACTTCAAGGTTCTACAAGCAGGTTTTAAACGAATGGGTGTTGACAAAGTAAGCTGGGTTGTACCCGATTCTCTGTGCTCTTAATGCCAAAGTAGATGGAACGTACTTCCAAATTTAGAGCTGAATAAATCTGGGAATAGAGTTTGCTTTTGGTTTGTAAATCTCAAAACGTTTGGTTTTGGTTTGCATTGGGGTCCTTGCTTGATTTAGGGCAGGATCTGCTTTGCTCCATCTTAGGGTAGGTTTCCAGCTCCTAATCATGAGGTGAATTTCTCCATTTTAATTCTGTGTGACTTACGTAGCACAGACCAATACCGAAATTTCTATGAGGCGAGGTTTACTTGGGCTTCCTGCCTGAACCAGCTTTGTACCGGGTATGTTCCCACGACTGACTGGTGTGGTGGTCCTCAGGATTTCAATTTTCTGCATCGGTTTAGTAATTCTCAGTTACATTCCTCATTCCAGAGAAACTGTACCTGTAATCTTTTAAAAAGTTGATGTTGAGGTCTCGCAGCCGTTCTGGGTGCTGGCAGTCCAGGCTCACGGAAGCCAGCACTGAGTGAGCCAGCTTCAAATTTACAGTTTTGTGTTGAAACTTGGTGTTGCAGAAACCTTGCTGCAGAGTTATTTAAAATTATTTGGACCCTCACACTGAAAGCGTGATTTGTTTTTAATTGCAGTTGTTAGCACACATCCTACTGTCTGACATAGTTATGTTCAAGTAGGATTTTCTCTAGACTGGACAAAGGATTACATTTGCACTGATGGTAAAACTTCATAGAGCAAGAGAGAGGTTCTTTACCTTTAATATGAGTTTGACTTTTTTTTTTTTTTCTCCCCTCTCTAGATAATTCCTGTGGACAAACTAGTGAAAGGAAAATTTCAAGACAACTTTGAATTTGTTCAATGGTTCAAAAAATTTTTTGATGCGAACTATGATGGGAAGGAGTATGATCCTGTTGCCGCTCGACAAGGCCAAGAGACAGTAGCACCAAACCTTGTTGCTCCAGTTGTGAACAAACCCAAGAAATCTCTCAGTTCTAGCAGTGCAGGTAGAGAAAAGTTATGAGACCATGTAGCTCGTTAAAAACTCGGGAAAATAGGGCTGGGTTGCTGTTTAAAATGGGTGTTACAGTGTTTTGTGTCTTGAGAGATGTTGGGCTTCAAACACCGAGTCCTCCTGTGGCAGCCAGGTGTCTGGAAGCTACAGAAAGAGGAGTCTTCTAGAGAAAATGGCAAGGATTGGTGCCAAAAAAAAAAAAGGCCATGTCACATGGGGTCAAGAGGAAGGGAGGAACACATCTTCAAACCCTGACGTGCCTAAGCCTGTTTGGAAGGGGAATAGTGCTTGTATAGGAGGAGGAAAGATGTCCTGAGAGGAACTAACCCCGAGTTAATCTTCCAGCCCCACAGAGGCCCATTGTTACACAGAGGACCGCAGCAACTCCGAAAGCTGGTAGTGGGATGGTCAAAAAGGCTGCGGGAGACGATGAATCGGCGGGATTGATCGAGCAGGTGTGTTGGCCGGCACGGCCCCGCGCGCTGACCTGTGCCTATGGATCCATGTGCAGACTTCTTTTTCTTTTTCTTTTTTTTTTTTTTTTTTTTGGAATAGCATGAAATGACTGGGTCAGGCAGATGGAAGAAAATGATCTGAATCTAGTAAGCTCATTTAAAATCACTTAATCGGAAGCCTTCATTATAATGGTCTTGCTCTCCGGGTAGGAGCGAAAGCCCTTCTGCGGTACTCGAGTACCCAGACACTGAAACCCAGCGTGTGCCGTACCGCACATAGCGTTGTATTTCCACAGCTGTGTTGCAGCTCTCGCAGCATTCCAACCCAGCTATGAGCAGCTGCTGCTTCGCTAAAATACTGAGCGTAACACAACTAAAACTGCCGTCGGCCTGAGAGTTGTCTTGAAAGAACGCGTTAGCCAAGAAAACTGCAGGCAGTCAGGGCTTTACCTGTTTAACGTAATACGCCCTTAGAATTTCCTAGCGGCGTTGCATGTGTTGGACTGGGTGTTTGTTGTGGCAGTAATATTGCAGTTGGAGGAAGAGGCCTTTTCCTCCTCTCCCACCCCCCATCTTGGTTACTTCTGAAGTGCTTTGCATATTAACACCCCCCTGAGAGCTCTGGGGACCCTGCCCTTTGAGTAGATGCTACCGGATTCTGTCTTTGGTGGGTAAATTATTACTGATGCCCTTTGGCAGATCAATGTATTGAAACTGACTGTGGAAGATCTGGAGAAGGAGAGAGACTTCTACTTCGGCAAACTGAGGAACATTGAGTTGATCTGCCAGGAGAATGAAGGGGAGAATGACCCAGTGCTGCAGAGGATTGTGGAAATTCTTTATGCCACAGATGTGAGTAATCTGGTATAAATTGTACGGCATAGCTCCTCCCTCCTCTTGTAACTGGAAGCTGGTTTGCTTTCCAGGGCTCCCTCTATTTCTACTTGTTTGTTTGTTTTTTTTTTTCCTTTAGGTTTATGGCCTAGCTTTTTCCTGTAATAAAGGAACAGATAACATAATTATAGTCAGGCAGCAAACAAGGTTAGCCTTTCATGAAGAGTACATAACAAATAGATCAAAGATGAGGAAAATATCTCTTCTGGTAACATGTGTTGACACTGTAAATGGTGACTCAAGGGGATCTACCCTCAGTAAAAGGGGGAAAAAAAAAAGAGCATAGAGAGCAGCCAGGAACTGGTTTGACATCAGATTTTCATTAAAGCACTTGTTTTATTCCCCTTCAGGAAGGCTTTGTGATACCTGACGAAGGAGCACCGCAGGAGGAACAAGAAGAGTATTAACAGACCACATACTGTACCAGCAGAGCAGCAACATCAGAATTCTTTGCCCCAGATCATGTGCTTAACTGTAAAATACTCCACTTTATTCTTAGAGGACTCACTGGTTTCTTTTCATAAGCAAAAAAGTACCTCTCCTTAAAGTGCACTTTGCGAAGTCTCACTTTTTACAGTGGGTTTGAGTTAGGAGCTCTTTCTCACTTGTAGCAGAGCAGTATTCACATCGAGGTGGTATAGTTAGGGAGCAAGAGGCGGAATATTTGGAACTTGTTGCAGAATGGTTTGCTGGTAAAACACTGGTTTGTGGGAAGACTCTTTTTGTGTCTGAGGTGGTGTGTCGTAGAGAATAAAGACTCTGACTCACAGAAAGATTGAGTTAATGTGAAATTGCAGCACGGAAATTCTAATGAAATGCCTTAAGAGTATTTAAAATATGCTTCCATATGCCAAATTGAAGTAATGTGACGGGAGATTTTATGTGCTTCACGTTGGGGTAGACGCTCACTGAACTCCGTTCACTGCTGCCCGAGAGGCCGTGCGTGGCGATCTCGCTCTGTCAGCAAGTGCTCAGAAGGGGCTACTAAAACAAAACGCCATTCCGCTGTAAAGCTGCTTACTAAGTGATTAGTTCTCGACGAAGTGGGCCTTAACGTTGCCTGTCACAAGATTAGAGGGAGTATGAACAGCTGAGACACATACATTACCTTGAAGAGCGCTAAAGCCTTTTCCTGCGGCATTGTGGCTAATGACTTTGCCAAAATGTACTGTGTTTTCTGTAAGAAAAACCAACCAACAAAAAAAGCCCAGGGCATCCAGTCTTACTGCCTCAAATGCTCTTCAGAAGTCATTTTCCTTCCTGGCTCCTGTTCCTATTTCTCCGGTTTCTTTTTGGTTTTGTTGCTCCCCTCTTTGGTCTCTCGCTCGTTCCGTTCTCTCCCATCCCGAGGAATGCTGATCAAATCCCGTAGCTGTAACAGGACCTGCCCTGTGCGACTATTTTAGAATGAAAGGGAGTTGAGCACGTGAGGGTGATGATTTCTCTGCCTCTCCTTTCTTTTTTTTTTTTTTTTTTTTTTTTTTTTTTTTAAATTTTTCCTTTCAAACCAGGGCGTCTCTAATAACAATGCTTGCCAGTTCAGTCGTCTTCTGGGGTAAAAACTAAAAGGTGCTGGCTAACAGAGCTAACGTTATTGCAGAAAATACAGTACTGAGACTAACTTAAATATTAATATTTAAAGTACTTTCCTTAACTGTCCTCTTTTGCTATCATGCCCCTCGTTGCCGTTGTGTTTGGCAAGATCCTGCAAGACTTCTGATCCCCCTTCACTACTGAGTTTGAGCAGTCCTGTTGTGCTTGTATTCATCTGTTTCTGGTGGTAGCTTGTCCTAAAATGTGTGTAGGAGAGCATTTTATGGTAATTGTCGTGTAGTGCATGAATCTTTGTGAAATTCAGAGAAAAACCCCGATTCAGTGAATGCCAAAAACGCGAGTACCCAGCCATTGTTTGAACCGCGGTGGTGCTACTTCTCTTGTGGCCTTTTAGACTTCTGTTGCCCTAAAACTCCATTTTACTGAGAAACCATATTTGACTTGGATTTTTCTTGACAGGGTTTTTCTATTTTAAGCAGTTTCTAAATAAAGTTCTGTATTTCAAGAGTGTCACGTCTGCTGGAGTCTCTCATGCTTTCAGGTACGATTAGGCAGAGCTAAGGACCGTGGCGCTTGTCGGGACGAAGCTTGCAGGACCTGGAACGTGAGCGTTTGTTCTCTAGTCCTAGTTACAGTCGGTGCTAACCTGGGTAGGGGTGATGCTGAAACTTCCCTTGGAGTGTGCTGGGGGAGACCACTGCTCGAGTTTTGGGTGGTTTTGGTTTGTCTGTGCCCCTCCCACAAGCGGATGCAATGGGAGTCGTTGTTGGCTTCCTCCTCCCAACGGTGTGGGGATGGGGCTGCCGAACCAGAATGCCGCCATGTGGCTGTAGGCGTTTTTAGAGTGTTTTAAAACTGCTGAAACGCTGGTTATTAGTTACAAACAAGATGGTAACCACATCTGTCGCCGGTCTCGATGGGCAGGCGGGCCGTAAACTTGGTTGATTTGTGTCATTTGCGGTCTTGTTTCACAGATGAGCTCAAGCGTTGCCGTCACAGATGCGCGCAGACCTCTGTGGGGTCTCTAACCTCGGAATTGGAAGTGTCCCCTGCAGGGCTTCTCTGTCAGGTGGGAGGACGCCCTCCCTGCCCCCAAAGTGCTCCGCAGACGCCTTATCCTAAAGGATGGGCATTGCTGGGGACTGGGATTGCAAAGCTGGTGTTGGATAACGACGTGCAGACCTAGGTCAGGGCGTTTGATGCACATAAAATCTTCTTTACCATTACTCGCTTGCTTTGAGGTCGGAAGCATGTTTTTTTGGCTCTAAAGATCCTGTTATTCTAGCAACTCAAAGCAAAGGATGGCAATGGTACGTGGCTGAGTTTGAAGAGGGCTTCTTGGGTGCCTGCTCTTTGCAGTCCAGCCCCGCGCTGGGGTCTGGGGGCCTCCAGTCTCCACTGGGATTGCATGTGTGGAACTGGGAAGCGCCCAGGCCATCGGATGGGCTCTGTTCGGTTGATTTTTGACCTCTGTGAGCAAAGCAAGCAAATACCCTTTTATGTGGAGAGAAGGATGAGTCAGAAACACCGTGAGGGCGCCTTGCGAGGCTGGTGGGTGCGTGGACGTGCGGTGTGAGACTAAATTGAAGCAGCAGACTTGTAAATCAAATGCTGCTAAGATTTCCAGTCGCTTACATCGCTGCTTTGCTACCAAGATGAGTTATAAACAGAATGGGGACAAACTCGCGTCGTCAACTTGTGACTACGTTGTAGATACCTTGGCATAATCTGGTTTTTAATGTCCTTTTTGGGAGGAAAATAACACCACCAAGCCCAGCTCAAGCCCATGGGCTTGGCACAGCTGCTCTGTTATGCTGGTACAGTACAGGCTGGTAAGTGCTCGCCTGCCGGAACAATTCCGAGGGCATCCAACCTTTCTTAGTATCTTAGTTTTATCCGATATTTGAAAGATGAACAGAATGGAAGAAGCAAAAGCTCACGTCTCCTTTCTGTACCAACATGTCTTACTGCAGGTGGACTTGTGGATGGTTTTTTTTAACTTTTATTGTTCAATTTTTTAAAAATCCCTGGTTTGCAATGACAATTCTTACTGTAACTGTTAAAAGCCTTCAAATAAAGGCCGAAACCGTCCTTGCTGTGGTATCGTATCACTGTTCAGCGTGGCTGCTCGAGCACTCGGCCATCTCGCAGTCTGTCCGGCCGCACGTCCGCTCAGGAATGCGCGTGGCCTTCGGGAGCGGGGGTTTTTCTTTCTTGGGACCCAAGGGTAAGGCTGGAATCTGCTTCTCCCAAGAGAAGGGTATTGTTTGCAAGTCGATGTGTGAGCCTGGTGAGGACCGTGCCGCAGATTTCGAGCTAGCCTGGCGGTACGCAGACCTTGCCCCGCGACTTCCATACGGGTGCAAGGAACGGAGAGGTGGGCCTGACGCACGGGCTCACGGCAGGGCACTGGCACGGGGTTGGCAGGGCAGCCCAAGGATTTACTGATCTTTTAACGCCGAGAGAGCAGGGCAGGCGAAGTCACCGCAGATCCGCTGCCGGTTAGCGGGGACGTGACACGGCAGGGCTGCAGCTGGTGACGCTCCGAGGGCAGGGAGCGGGAACGCGAACTGGGGCTTTGCTGAAAGCAGACCTGGAGGATCTGTGTTGGTAAGCGAGGCTCGGGATGGGGGCTTCGTGGCCGTGGCTTGGGATGGGGGCTTCGTGGCCGTGGCTCGGGAGGGGGCTTCGTGGCTGTGACTGTCGGCTCCGCATAGGAACTGCGTGTGGATGGGCCTAGGATGAGCGGGGGGGGAAGGCGTTAAACAAACGCGACTGGAGACCATGAAAGGTATGGACGTGGCAATGAGAGAAGGTTGCGGTTACAAGGGAACAAGATAAATTCCTAGGAATGAAACGTCATGAAATGCGACGGATACCACGTGAACCTGATGTGAGAGAACCCCTAAGGAACGGATGGAAAAGTGCAATATTGCGTTGCTGAAGGGGAGCGGTGGGCGCCCAAACACCGGGGGGGGCTCTGCGGTGGGGTGGCAGGACTGCGGGGAAGGAGCTGGTTTTGATGCAGGCAGAGTCCACCCAAAGAGGTGGGAAACCAAAGGGGTTTTCTTTGCTGGGCGGTCCCTGTTAAACCGCAGGGTCGGGCGACCTGGAAGGTGTTTTTGAGGAGCTGCACACTCACACCATCATTAAAACAATCCCTATCTTCCGGGAGAATGTTTGATTTTCTCTTTACTAGAGAAGGAACAAAGTTAAACTTAACTCTTGAAATTCCCTAAGGCGCAGGAGAAAGTTCCCGAAGTGCAGTTAAGACGCTCTCGTGGCCTTTATCCGGTGCAAACGACGCACGCTTCGTTCTGCTTGTCCCAAACCGCTCTTGTGTGCAGAGATGCTCCGTTCTCCTCCGTTCTCCTCCGTTCTCCTCCGTTCTCCTCCGTTCT
>JADKXX010009638.1:0-42347 GCA_017310255.1 Butorides virescens | reverse complement strand
GCTGGCAGTAAAACCCGTGGAGGCTGAAACCGCGCTGTCGTGAAGCGAAACCTCCCCTCCTGTGCAGGCTCCTTGGGAACTGGTGCTACCAGACCAGGTTCATTCCTGAGCTCCAGCTCGCTGCCTCCCGCTCCGCCGCTGATAAGAGCCGTGAGCTGACGTCGCTTCCATTAACAGCGCCCCGGCAGACTCCGGCGGGACAGGTCTGTCTCTTGCTTCTGTAATTTATCCGTTGCACAACGGCACCGGGCAGCGCTGCTGGCATTTTAACGCTCCCTTCCTTCCAGGTCGAACCTACTGGTACTGAACTTCCAGGTGCTGGGCAGCACGAGTGGTGGAAGGGGCTCACTTTTTTTTTTTTAAAGATTTTTGGGGGGTTTTTTTTTTTTTTTAACCTGTAAATAAATGAAGCTTTTGAAAGTTGTTTTAGGCTGTATGCAAATGGCTCCAGCCAAGCGGGAGGATGACTGGGGATGCAGGCTCTGCAGGAAAACTGTAGGAAGCATCATCCTTCGGAGGCATCCCCTCGGGTTGGAAGGGGATCCGAAGGCATCCTCCGGCTTCGGAATCGGAGCGGAGCGGGTTGTCCCAGGGCTTTATGGCCTAGGGAAGACTTGTGGTCCTCTGGAGCGGGGGAGCGTGGCCTCTGGCAGGAGCGGAGGTTGAGGCGGGGGGTGAGGGGGCTGGGGCAGTGGCCTGGGCAGTGGGTGGTGGCAGAGGGGCTGGGGCTGAGTTTGGGAGCGCTGCTGGCGAGGAAGCCTGCGCTGAGCTGGGGGGCTCAGGTGTTGGCAGGGAAATGGGGTAGGGTAGTGGGGGGAGCTGGATCTCCACTCGGAGGGAAGGGGGGGCTCTGCCGACCGGCTGCGTTCGGGCTCTGCCTTCCCAGGCAGCGGGGCAGGAAGGAGCCCAGGGAAGGATGGGCCAGGTTAACAGGGATGCTTGAGGCCGCCCAAATCGCATGTATTCCCGGTCAGTCACCCCCCTCACCTTCCCCGTTCCCCTTTCAGTCCTATTTCTCTGCCTTTCCCTGCGGATATTACTCAACCTCCCCTCATTTGCGTTTCCCTTTTCCTTTTCTTCCCATCTCGGCCTTTTTTTGCGTGCGTTCCTTCGCGATGTCTCCTCTTTATGTGCCTCTTGCTCCTCTTTTTCATTCCTGTTTCTCACTTTCCCCCCTCTCCCGGCTCTGCATTCTCCCATCCCCCTTCCATAATGCGTTTGCTCCGGCAGGGATCCGCCGGCTCCTGGGAGCTAATGGGGTACAACAGGGAGCCCGGAGCTGCTGCTCGGCGTGCTGGCGGGCGGCCAACCATTTCTGTGCCTGCTCTGCTGTAAAGCTGGGAGAGGGCTGACAATTTTTTTTCCCCACCGCCGTATTGCTTGCGCTGTTTTCTTCACCCCCAGTAAGCGCCGCTCCCGCTCTGCGTTACCCGCTCGGGCACCGCTCCGCTCCTCAGCAGCGCCGGCCTGGAAATCGCGGATCTCTGCGACTGCGCTTTCGCCCGACCAAAGGCATCGGCAAGAACAAAAGATGCCAATGGTAAATTACCGCTTCCACGGGTCGACAGCCCAGCTGCTGGCACCTGGAAGCTTCAATGTCGCTGGGTTTGGTGCTGGCGGGCAGGATGATGCTGAGTCTCCTGTGGCTGCCATAATTCGTCAGTCTGTAGATTTTTGCCTTGTCTTACTAAAAAAAACCCCAACTTTCTCCTACATCTCTTGCATCTGGATGGATGAAGTTAAAGGGATCGGCGCAGTGATGGAGGATCCTGCGCGTGGGCTCGCTGCCGTTCTCCCTAAGAAAGTCCTTTGCGCTTCTGACAAACTTCAGGTTTTTAAACCCAGGGCCCCTGGTGGCCCCCTCGGCGTGGCAGTCGCCACCCTTCGAGCTCCTGGGGAGCGCTGGCGGCTCCGCTCCCGGCTGCAGCAGGAGAGGGTGGCCACCGGGTGGTACTGTTGGGCTTTCGGTGGTGCTGGCCACAGCTGGGGTTTTCCGGCAGGATTTATCCGGTGGGATTAACCTGGGTCATCCCTGCGGAAATTTTGGGGTTTGTTTTGTTATTGGCACATAAGCTTTGTCTCTGAGGAATTTCAGCCCATGAGCACTTTGTGAATTCTTGCCTGCTCCCCAAATACTCAGAATTCAGCGTTTGAGGGGGCCGTTGGTGGGTCGGGTGGTTTCTTTGGGGACGCATCGCTGCTGTTAATCTCTGCGCCTGCATCCTTGCAAACCATGGTTTTGTTTTGTGGGTTTTTTTTGTTTTTTTTTTTTTAGCAACGGAGCAAAGCTGGGATCGTGCCGCAGGGCCAGAACCGCTGCTCAGAGCCACCCCTCGCGTGCGCCTGGCGGCACGGGGATGGAGCAGGCCGGTCCCAGGGAGGCTCCTTCCAGAAACGCCTTTTCTGTTTGCCGAGCAGCTCTCTCTGGTGCAAGGAGAAATTCATTCCCGAGGTGTGAGCTGCTCCTTTGGGCCCCTTTACAGCCAAAAGTTGCTCCTGGTTTTTAATCGGTTGGCTCCGTGCTTCCCCCCTCACCTGCGCTCACAGCGTTCGCCTCCTTTTTTTGCCAATGTTCCAGTTTTTAGCAGTAGCTGTGGGGTCCGGTCGTCGCCGCGGCTCAGGGGCCCCGGGGGAGCGCACGCCGCCAGCGCCGCTCTCCCTGGGTCGGGGCCGTGCTGATTTCAGGGTTGGTTTTTTTTTTTTTGTCTGTAAATTGCTGACTATTGGCATCCCTGTCACCAAAATACAAACCTGAGAGGAGCGAGAACGCCTGTGCAGGGGTGCCCCGTATCCAGGGTGCCCGCGGCTTTCACAGCCTTGTTGGAGGGGCTGCCTCGACGGGGGCTGAGCCCCCCGCTTTTAAGTTGGGCTGTTTTTTTGTAAAAACAAGGATCTCTTCTATATCAAGCAGACTTGTTCTGACACCCAATTAAGGTAATTCAGGTGGTTTAATATAGTTCAGCGGCAGCTCAAAATCACGGTTTTCCACCTGGTGTCGTATATTGATTCTGCTGGTGTCTCGCCCATAAATCTCTTTCTGTTTCCAGGCGGCTGTAATTGCATTGGAGAAAGGGGGAATCGGCTGCGCCCGAGCCACCCAAGGGCGGAATTACCGAGACGCCTCTAGAGGGGGGCACCAGTTGTGGCTCCGGTGGTGGGGTGCGCTCCCCGGGAGCTCCGGTGGTGGGGCGCGCTCCCCGGGAGCTCCGTCGGGAAGCGGTGCCGGAGCAGCCTGGGAGCCAAGAGCCCGGCGTCAGGCTGGGGCAGGCGCGGGGACAAACCCAAACCTGTGGCAGTGCCAGGCCGTGCCATGGCAGCCGTGCGCCAAGCCCTTCGAGCGGGGATGCGCTGCCCACCAGGAGGTTTGGGGGAGGGTTTCGGCCGCGCGTCCCTGGGGCGGGCTCACGGGGTCCTCCCTTGTTTCCCAGACCAACCCTCGAGAGCCCTTGGGAGCTTTTGTTCTGGAAATCAGCCACGGATCCACGGGGCTGTTTTCTTCCCTGATTTCTCATTGGTAAAAATCCAGATTATACAAACTGAGGAGGGGTTTGCTCGGCTTTGTTTTGGTTTTACTTCTGCGGGGGGGCGGGTGAAACAGGGCTCGTGGGGCTGCTCTGCAATCCTTCCTGCTTCGTTTAGGGAATTGCCAACCTGTTTGTAGCTTGGCTGCGGTCCTGGCCAGCGATCTGCTTGTGGAGACGCCCGTGCTGCGCTCCGACGGCAGGGCCAGGCGCTCCTTTAGCCCTTTAAGTCCGTAGCAGTCGAGGGCAAAGTGTCGGAGAATTTATTTATTTATTTTTCTAACAGCCGCGGCGTGGGGTATCGTGGTGGACGCGTGCCCCGCTGGCATCAGGGGTTTCTTTGCTCTGGGAATCTGCACAGCGGGACTGGAGCCGGCACCAGGACGAGCCCCTGTGAGTGTTCTGGGGACGTTTAAAGCCGCTTTTCCTTTAAGGCGTCGCTGATGTTTCGTTAGGGACGGGGCTAACGCCGTAGCCGCAAGCCAACGACCCAACGCCGCTCGGGCCTTCCTCCCAGCCTGGTGATGGTTGATTGCTGACTGTAATTTTGGAGCCAGCAGCTTTTCCGCGAGGTCCTTCAGGCCCCTCGCTCCCTTACCCCCGGTGGTCCGGGGTCGCCGTGTCCGCTCCCGGAGCAAACATTCAGCCGGCGCGTGGAATCAGGCGCTTGGCATTCCTGGGCTATAAATATTGGGGCGTTTTTCCTGTCTCTGGGCAGGAATCCCAGCGCTGCTATGCCGGGCACTTGCTGCCTTGTCAGGATTGTGCTCCGCCCTCGTCAGCTCTTCCCTTCTCTCTGGCATTAAAATAATTGGAATTCCCAGAGCGGATCCTCGCTGCCCGTTCGGGGCTGTCGCTCCGTGCTGACAGCTATCGCTTCCCAGCTCTGCAGCACGTGCGAAATGCCCGGCTGCCCCCCCACCGGCTGCCCACCCCCCCCCCAGCTGCCCCCCTCTCGTGGCTTTGCTTTCGGGATCGCCTCTGGGAACCAGAGCTGGAGCCTTCCGAGGTGCAATATCCTTGAAATGCGTTACCGGTCACCGGGATGCTTCCCTGTGTCCTCAGAGCCCGTGTAAACACCCAGCCCTCTTTGGGATCTGATTAACCTCCTGGCTCCGGGGCTGTCCTTCGGCAGGACGTTCCACCTTGGAATCGCCAGTGGGAAAACACCTTTCCTCCTGCCGGGTCCCCAGAAGCCCCAGGTCCCTGCTCCGGCTGCCTGGCCCGCAGTCCTGTTTGCCGGAGGCCTCGTGCTTGTGTGATTTCTTTGCCTTTATTTTACTTCTGCCTCCACTTATCTCGCAGCAGTGCCGGGGGCTGGCTGTGTGGGACAACTGGTGCAGCAACCCAGCGTACTGGGAGGCGCTGGGATCGCACCCCGGTGTGGCTGCGGCGCTGCCTGTCCCAATTCCAAGCACGTAGCAAGGTCCATCTTCCCTGGCCACCCTCCGCCCTTCCCTTACCCCCCCCGTCTCCCGGAGGCACCCTGCGCCCTCGACTTCTTGCTGGACTGGGAGGGACTGGGCTGCTTCTGCAGCTGTGGAACGGGAGGCTGGATCGTGCCCCGTCTCGCTGCTGCCAGCTGCTGAGCACCAATATTTACAGATTTCGTTATACGGCTTCTTGCACGTGTGTTCTGTTTATAGGGGGGAAAAATTGCAAATCAAACGGTTTGTGCCCGAGCTCGCCACTCTCCAGACCCCAAATTCCTGCCTCCGTCTCCGTGCGGGGCCGTTAGGAATCGGAGATTTTGTGACGGGCTTCAGAGCCCGACTCGGGCTGTTTAGAAAGCGTCCGTGCAATAAATCCCGCGGGGAGCAGCTGCCGCTCTCCGCTGCGCCGAGGCCCGTCAGGTAGGATATTGCTCCGTTATTTGGCTGGGTAGAACTAAAGTCGCTGCAGCGGAACGTCGTTACAGGCTGTTCTTAATCCACCTCAGGGCTGGTCCTAACAGCGGCGCACAATTCTCCCGTGACAGCGGCGTGAATGAGATGGGTGGTTTGATGTCGAGCTGAATGTAAGAAAGGTTTTGGGAATCAAAGCTCTGAAAGAGAAATAACCGCTGCTGGTGCTCCGATGCTCGGCGAGGTCCCGGCTTTATTATTAACGCCGCGGCCGCTGGGAGGCCTGGCACGCGTTCCCCGGGGATCGGAAGCCGTTCAAGCCATGAAACATTCGTCTCAGCCGTCCCCCAGCCCCTGCGCCCTGGGCAAGCCGACGGTGGCCTCGCAAGCCGGTGGTGGCACCCGGGGCTGGCGTCACCGCAACGGCATCAGCCTGGTGCTTCAGCGGGGGGGCGAGCGGCTCCCGGCGGACGGCGGGGTCGCTGCTTTTGTCCGGGTGGGGGCTTTGCGAGGAGCTGCCCCGTGCAGCCCAGGCTGGCTGCCTGCCACGCGTGCCACCAGCGCCGGGCGCAGCGGCGGGGCCACGGCATCGCAGGCTCCTCGCCGGCTGATCTGAAAAGATGCTGGAGGCTGTTACTGAAAAAATGGGAAAAAAGGGAAGGGGTAGGAAGGCAGGGTGTTGCGATGCAGGACCGGGTGTGCGTTTTCTTTGGCACAGAACAGGCATCTAATCAGGATCCAGGTTTTTTCCTTAGGAAATGAAGTCTCGGGATGTCTTATGTCCTCCCTGCTCGGCGAAAACAAGCGGGAGAACGGCGGGGCCCTGCAGCCGCTCCCCTGCCGCAGGCCAGGCGGCCGGTGGCCGTGACTTTGTTTTCTGGTGCGATGTCTCCAAAGGCCCCAGCACCCACGGGAGGCGGCGGGCGTTTCACGCGGGGTTTGGGTGCGGAAGGGAGCTGTGCATCCCGCTCTGCCGCCGCGGCGTTCCTTTGCCCTTGCTTGTCTTCATTATTCCCCGTAAAAGAGAGGTAACGGGCGGAGAACGTGTGGCTGCTCCGGCTTCCAGGAGCGCAGCTCGTGCTGCAGCTAACAGCGCCAGGGCAGCGCCGGGATTGCTCCGTGCTGAATTGCATTCTGCTCGGCAAAGCTGCCGGCTCTGGAGGGCGCGGTGTCGCGGGCACGCAGGGAACTCGATGCGAGGGACGAGATGCTCGCGCTTCCCCGGGAGAAAGGAGCAAGAGCAGAAAATGATTTACAAGTCGCCGGCCGTCTCGGTGGCCGGGTCTGAAGAGCAGGGCTGTGCCTCCCGCGCAGCGACGCTGCTGACGCCTCTGGCCCTGGCCAGCCCCGTCCCTCCCCTGGCAGCCCAGGTAGCCCCTGCTTGGCAGCAGCTTCTGCTGAAAAAGAGAAAAAGAATTGTTTGCTGCAACAGGGGGGGTCGGGGAGCAGAGCGCTCTTGCCGACTGCTCGGGATGACCTTGACTCTGCGCGCGAGGGCTGCAAGTGCCGCAGCTCAGCGAGGAGGCTGCGTGGCACGAGCTCAGCGCCGAGGCCGCGTCTTCATCCGAGTGATTTTGCATGGCAGATCGGGAGCTCCTTGGTTTTATTCAGACTCTCTGCTCCCAGCAAACCTCCGGAGCGCTCACCTCCCGTACGTAAAAGTTTCTCAAAATGCCGGTGCCGAGGCCGTTGAGCTCGGCTCCCTTTCCGCGCTGGCGGTGCCTCTGTGAGCAGCAGTTCCCCGCAGACGGCGGCTGCTGGGATGCTGGCTTTGTGTGGCACATTAAAACCCCTAACTTGGATTCTAAAGTCTCACTGGAAACCCTGCTGGGGCTTTGATGTTGAGAAGATTCCACTCGGAGCCCCCCAGCTCCCTGAAGCTTGCCTGCCCTTATCTCGGAGGCAGGCCAGCGAGCGGTCGCCTCGGGCAGTAGAACATCAGTGGCAGCAAAACTGTGCCGTGATTATTTATGGCCCGAGCAGCTGCAGGCAGGAGAGGCTGCTGGAAATTACCAGAGCCTGGCGACGCCTTGAAGAACCCGCTGCTTCATTTCGGAGACAAGATCAAGGGCTACGCGCTCTGGTCCGGCCATTTCCTTACCGGCGGTGCCCCAGCCGGCACGGCGCAGCAGAGCGCTTGGTGATTTCGGGCGCAAATTCCAGCTGTAAGCAGCTGTGCCCCCGAATGTTTGCGAAGGGTCTCTCGTGCTAAATGCTGGGATGCTAAAAGCAACTGTGCAACCTTGTTTAGGTTTTAATTAGGCGGCAGCAGGTTTTTAACCGTGGTACTCTTTTTTGCCACTCTGCAGCTGAGCAGGGCAGCGTGCTCTCCCGCAGAGCCGGGGGCCGCCCGCCCGGGGTTCCCTCGCCGTCGTGTCCCTCGCCGTCGTGTCCCTCGCCGTCGTGTCCCTCGCCGTCGCGTCCGTGAGGAGCGCTGGCTGCGGAGCTCGTCGCTGGGCGGTGGTAAGGGATCAATCTGTGCCGGCCCAGCATCAGCAAAGCCTTGGGTTTTACTCTGTGAGCAAAATTGGCCTTGAGCTGATTTTTTTTTTTTTCCCTTTCCCCCTTGACTTGACTCTATATCATGGAATGCGAGGGCCTGGGGTGCAACACCCCACCGCGCTGGATTTGCTTTCTAGGTTGATATTTAGCACTTTACAGTGGGTCAGATACTGCATCAAACTGGTTTTCAGAGGTAAAGGGCAATTAAATGATACCTTCCCCCCCCCTCCCCCCCACTTTTGTGCACGGGAATCTGTGAGCTGGTTTAGAGGGGCGTTATCCCGTGCCTGGCGCTGAAATAATTTCCTGCCTAATGTTCCCCCCCGGTTTGGGTTCAGCTCCGGCTCAGCCGCGCGTTAAATGGCACCGGGCTTCAGCAACACCCTTCCGCCGCTGCCCGGCCCCCTCCCGGCCCCCTGCGCCCCCCTGCTCTGCTCGGGGGGTCCCGGCTCCCGCGGGGGGGTCCCTGCCCCCGGGCAGCCCCGCGGAGCCGCTGCGGGGTGCGCTGCCGCCGGCCGCCAGCAGGGGGCGGTAGAACCCAAGCTGCGCCGCGCCCCGCGCCGGAGCGGAGCCGCACGGAGCCGCCGCTGCCCCGGGGCCGCGGGTTCGAGTCCCGGCCCTGGCTGCCCCCTCCCTGCGCCCGGCGTGTCCCGGGGGCTTCTCCCCTGGGCTCCCGCTCCCCGTGTGCATGGGTGCAGGTCACCAGCCGCTGGGAGACCTCTCGGGGCGAGGGCGCTTCCATGTCGGTACGGGGTCTGCACAGCGTGGGCCCCGGGCCTGGGTTAGCTCCAGGCGCCCAGCGCTGCCGGCATCGCGGGGTGACGGAACCCGGCTGTTTCCCTCTCCCCTTCACTTGTTTCCCTCCCCGAGACCTGAGGTCCTTGCCCATTTTTTGCATCAAAGCAACGTCCCCACGGTGCGCAGGAGCTGGGCAGGGATGGGTGCTCTCCATCATCTGCGCCCATTGTAGGTGTGAATGGGGATGCTGAGCCACGCGGGGGGCGGCAGGGTGCCCACCCTGCTGGCGTGACCGTGTTCTTCTCCCTCTCCGGCCCGCTCCGGGGTTTATCTCCTCTGATGCCTCTGTTTCCTCCTTTCAGCATCGCACCCAAGTCCCGAGGCTTCTGCCCCGAGACAGGATCCATGCACTGACCGACTGGCCCGGCCACGGAGGGGAAACAGCACACGGGTGAGCTCAACCTCAGCCCTGCTCGTCAGGACAACTAACTCGTTAGCAAGGTTTGTATAACATGAGCTCGCCCTCCTTTCAGCTGCGGTTTCTGTAGAGCGGTCGGTATCCTCCTAGAAATGAGCATTTCTTTACATAACGCTGAGTCCAAGCCCCTGAGTGCTTGTGGGGGCTGTAATTTATCCCCCGAGGAACGTCTGGACAAAGCACGGCCCTAATTCTGCCCCCTGTGCTGCTGCTGAGAGACCACGTCAGGTCTCTATTAAAAGCTGAGGATAAGACAGAAAGCCTAAAATCTTTACTTACGAAGATGTATGTGTGCAATATAAGGCTGCCGCTAATTCTTCCCGGGGATTAATAGAGACAAACAAGGACAATTTCACTCAATATTGCTTTTCTTTTTGTAAAGCAAAGCTTCCCCAAACCCGGGGCAAGACAGAAGCGTGGCTTTGGGCCCGTGCTCTCCCTCAGGCAAATGGAAATAGCTGTCGTTATTTAAGTCTCTGTCGGCATCCCGGTGCCGACGCTTTCTGAGACAACAAGATGGACAGGAATCCATTTTCCAGGCTGGAAGGAAGGCAAAAAATAAATTGGAAGAATGAAGAGCGAGGAGGAATTGAGGCGTTCACAGCACTCGCAGCGCAAGTGATTGGAGGTGATGGGAAGAAGGGAGGGAAGGGATCCATCTGGTTCAAATCCAGGGCTGGACTGGGCTCCGAGGCGCACGCTGCATCGCTGAGAAATCCGCGCGGCCGCGGCCCTGCTGGGGGGGGCGCCAGGCAGCACGCGCGCGGGGACACCGGTGCGGGTCGGCTGCCGACACGGGGGGCTCCTCTGGCCACGGACCCCAACCGTGGGGCAGCGAGCCATGTCTGCCCCGTGGCCGTTCCCTCCTGGCAGCCCGCGGGAAGCTTTCCAGCCTCTTCAGCCTTTGAGCATCAGGGGCTTTGCGGCAAGCGGCCGAGCTTGTGTGGGGCCGGGTGAAAAAGGACGCCCCGGGGAGACCTGGAACGTGCCAGACCTGAAAAAGCCACGGTGCAGGATGTCCGCCCAGAAGGGTGCTCAGGGTGGTGCTGGGACCTCAACCCCGGTGCAACCAAGCCCCCCCCTGCCCCCGAAGCGGCTGGGGAAGGATTTGCAGGGCTTCCTGGGCTTTCCCGCCCGGCACGGGGCTGGGATCCCCCCGCCAGCCCTTCAGCATCGCGCCCTGGAGCTCCGCTGGCCTGGCAGGGCCCGAGGACGTATCTGCACCACCGCCTCCGTTCCTGCACGGCCCCACGCCACGTTGTGGCTGGGTGATGAAGTTTGTCCCTTTTTTTTTTTTTTTTTTTTTTTTGTTGCTGCTGCTGTTCCCCTCCTACTTCAGTTCCCCTCTGGGAAGCAGAAAGTTTCCTGTCTATAAAACCCCTGGGGAGGTTGATTTGTTGTTATCTCACGGCAGCGATTTTACCCCACATTGCTGTTTACGCTCGGCATTGCGGATGCACCCCGAAATCGATGCTGCCGTTCTCGCTCCTTTTGCCAGGCAGCCCCGCGATGTGGCTGCCCGGCGGCCCCGCGTTCTCCTCCCTGTTTTCCTGCCTTCCCCGAGGTTGCGCTGCTGCTTCTCCGGTTCCCCGTGTAGGAAACTGCACGGGTGAGCGATCAGACCCGGGCGAGGCTGGCAGGGACGCTCTGACGTCTGCCCGCCGCGCCACGGGGCCCCGGAGCGTGCGCTGCCGCAGGGGTCCCGGGTCAGTGCGAGCCTGGGATGGATTTGGCGAGGCTGGCCGTGGTTAGAGAGGCTGCTTGGGATGAACGAAGCTGCTCTGCCCTCCTGGGCTGCTGGCAGTGGAAGCTGCTAAACCAGCCGTAAATCTAGCGGCTTTGTGACCAGCCTGGGCTGAAGTCCAGTCCCAAAACTTGAGGGGGGCGTTGGATTCCTTCAGTTCTAACTAAAACCCTCCAGCTCCTTTCTAGGAGGTTTTAGTTCATGCTTTGACAAATCCTGTTGCTGGGAATTAGCTCTGGGAGGTTCCATCCATCCCAACCCAAAGAACAGAGGTGACTTTAGCAAGGCAGCCGCGGCGTTCCGGGTTAGGATGAAAACGTGGCGGTGGTTCTTCAAACTCCAGGGGGAACGTTTGGCTTTTTCGTGGTCCTTAACGTTGCTCAGCGTTTGCGATGTCTGCAGTTCTCCCAGGTTTTCCCTATAGGCTGCTGTTGTTCTGAACGTTAGAGGAAAAAAAAAAAAAATCAGTGAATTTAACTGTATTTAATCAATTATAGTGTTTATTTACTGTAGTTACTCTTCCACAGCCCCTGTTGCAGTTTAACCTGCTGCCTTCCTGAGCCGCGAGCTCGGGGCGATTCGGAACGCCGGGGGCTGCTTCCCCCGAGCCCTTCCCCATCCCGGTGTTTGCGTTCTGATAATCTCTCCCAGCATTTCTCACAATGCTTCATTTTAATGTGCATTCCCCTGTCACTGCAGACCTGCGTCCAGCCTCCCGGTAAGCGGTGCCTAAATCGCTGCCGCAGGGAGCGAATGGAATACGGGTGCAGTGAGGGACGGGGCCGCGTACGGAAAACCTCGCCTGGCCAGAAGGAATTGCTGCCGTGGTGCCGGGAAGGCGCCGCTCCCCGTGTGGCTTCCGCGCGCTGCTGGGGGCGCAACACGGGCGCAGGTTTGACCGCGAGATTCTCCGGGCTGAGCGCGCAGTTGTGTTGCGCGTGTGCGACGACGCCGGCGTTACCGCACGCGCCCGAAACCCTTGGGAAAGCTGCTTTTGTGCGAGCTCCGTGGCCCGCTTTTGCCAGCAGCGGCAGCCCTGCGGCGTGCGAAAGGCCGGAGCGGAGCCTCCTGAACACTTTGGCCTCGGGCGTTGGGCTGAGGCTCTTTGGGAGGGAGCAAACCCGGGGGAACGCGGGTGGGCGTCCCAGGCGTCAACGCGCCAATGTGCCGGGGCAAGCAGCGGCGCCAGCCACAACACCAGCGAGCGCAAATCACCCCGAGGCGCCTGGGGAGGGAGCGGGGAAAGCGGGACGGGAGCCGGGGGGCGCGTGCGGGCACCGCAGGGTGCTGGCGAGGGACCGGCTGTGCCGCGGGGGGGACGGCGCTGGCGTGGCTGCCCCCCCCGGGCTGGGCCGCTCCGCGCCTTTTCCTCGCCGAGCGCGCGCTGCAGTCGCCGTCCCCGCGGGCGGCTGGGCTGCGTCTGCCGGGGGAGCTGGGGCTGGAGGTGCGCTCCGCCGCTCCAGCCTTCTCGGAGGGCTAACGTTGTTCCCTGGTTTTGGGGCTCAGGGCTAACGTTGTTCCCTGGTTTTGGGGCCCGGGGCTAACGTTGTTCCCTGGTTTTGGGGCTCAGGGCTAACGTCGTTCCCTGGTTTTGGGGAACCTGGTTTTTACCCCTCGTGCGGTATTGAAGGGCGCCCTGCGCCTCTGCGTGCTGTCTTCCACGTTCCCCCGGGAAAGCGAGCCCCGCGCTCGCCACGGCGGCAGCAGCTTCCTCCCAGCTTCAGCCTGGACGCGTTGGCCCGCGTTTGTTCCCGTGCCAGCATTGTCCCCGCGCCCGAGCAGCGCTCGGCTCCTCTCCTCTGCCTCCCCCCGTGTGCAGCCCTCTCCTGCGTTTGTGGAGGGCGATGGTATCTCTGCTCGCCTTTGTTCCGCGGGCCGAGCGCCCCGGCCGCTCTCCGGTTCCCCAGCCGTCCCGGCAGCCCTTTGCTGCCCGCTTTCCCGCTGAGCCCACCCCGGCTGAGCATGGGTGACCAGACCCGAACAAAGTCCCCAGATAAGATCTCCCAGGGCCCTGCACAATGGAAACTTCCGTGAAGCCCGGCCAAGGCGTCCATTGAGGGATGAGATTTCCATCCCGGTGGGACGAGATTTTCCTTTGGGATAGGCATTCCTGCTGCTCTCGGCTCCTCCGGCCAGGACGAGCATTGCCCACTCAAAGCGATGTTTATTGTTGGCTTTACACCTCTCGTTGCAACTTCAGTTTTTACAGTCGCTGCCTGACACCCTTTACAGGTACGACCCAAAGCACTTTGAAGCTCGGACTTAACAAAGCCAACATTTATCAGGTTTCTGCAACCTCTCCACGTGGCTTTTTGGCAAGAAAATCTTTCTCCTGTGTTGCATTTGAAACGGGAATGAGCACTGGAAGCCCCACGCAGCTCCTGGGGGATTGGGAAAAGTAGATCGGCTCCCGACATCAGCCTCCTCAAATCCGTGCCCGTGCGCTGCCTTCCCACGCAGGCAGCCCCAGCAGCCTCCTGCCAGATTGAGGTGCTTCAGTAATTCTCGTGATTTCCCAAAAAGTTGGGTTCCTCAAAGCACGGGGATCCCCACTGGATCAGTAACCATCACAGGGCACCCTTTTTAAAACAGACTGGGGGGGTGGGGGGGATGTGGCACCCGAGTGATCCAGGCCACGCAGGGCGATGGCAGCGGGTCAAGTCGGCGGTGACGTCGCCTCCTATAAATCAAGGGGGGTGGCAGCCGCGTGTTGCGTGCGCGGGGCGAGCGCGCGGAGGGGCGCCCGCCCGCCAGGCGCGGGGCTGCCGGGGGAAGGTGTGGCCGGCTGCGCCTTCATATAGGGGCAGCTGCTCCCACCTCCCCGGCAGGGAAAAAGAGGGAGGACGGCGCGGAGTCTCGACGGCTTCCAGCAGAGCCCGAGCGGAGCCGGGAGCCCTTCCCAGCTGGCTGCAGCGGATGCGGGTGAGAGCAGCGCCTGCGCCCCAAAGCCTGGGCCGGGGCGGGGGGCGGGGGGCGGCGGTATCGCTCGTAGCTCGGGGGGGGGCACGCAGAGGGTGCCTAGCGCTGGGCTGCTCCGCTTGGAGAGTTTGCTGTGCACCACGCTCATCGCCTGCCTACGTCTGCCTTAGCTTTGTAGGTAAGCTCAAGTTAAGGTTAAGCTTAGTTGATTGCTTTTGAAGGTTAGGAAAACAAGAATAATCCTCAGGTGCTTCCCTTGGCAAAGACCATCTTGGACTTGGTGATCTTAAAGGTCTTTTCCAACCTAAACGACTCTATGGCCCCTACCAAGACACGTGTAGCTTTTCATCTAAGGGATGCAGAAATAGCGGCAGCTTGGACATCAGTCCAGGGCAGAAGCAGCTTGGCTTTCTTTTGGGTGAGCACTTGGGGCAAGCCACAAAGGACAAGGAAAGGGCTTTTATTGACCCACGCTCGAAATCCGTCCACATGCATGGACGTGAGCAAGGTCCTGCTGCCCCAGGCTCGGGCCTCGCTTGAGCTGGGTAAGGGGGGGGGGTGTGTGTTTCTCACTTGACCTCTTTCCTTGGAAAGACACTGGGATCCCTTCTTGGAGGCTTCCCCCCCACTTTTCACCCCAATGTCTCTCTTGCCAGCAGGGGAGTCTTCTGGAGATGACGATGTTGAAGTTGTTTGGAGTCGTCCTTTTCTGTGGCCTCCTCTCGCCCTCTCAAGAAGTCTTGTCCGGTCTGTCCTGCGCCGTCAGCCCGGGGGCGATGCAGCACGGTAACGACACAGCTTGAGTCGCGCTTGGCGTGAAGGCCACGTGGGGCCCTGCCCTGCAGTCAAACCTCCCCAGTGTCCACATCTTTATAGCCCCTCTGGGCTGCAGACCGGGCTGGGGGCTCCTGGGCCCGCGGGTCAGGGGAACCTCTCTGCTCCGGAGCGGGGACGCGTCGCAGCCCCGCGGGATTTCAGGGCTGGATCCACATTGTTTCCTCCTTGTGTCTTTCTCGTTTCCACATTGGAGCAGCTGATATTTGGCAAACAACTGCTGGGCAGTTTAGGGGCTGAGTTAACATTTGCGATGCTCCAGCAAAAAAAAAAAAAAAAATTTGAAAAAAACCCAAACCAAACCAGCTCGTTTCCAGTTGCTGCTGTTTAAAACAAACAACAAAGCCCTTTGCAAATGGGAAACGAGCTGCGAGCCGGAGCGGTGCTCCCGCCGAGCTGCTGGCGGAGCACGACCACGCTGCGACGGGCGGGGGGCTGGGACGCTCCCAAAGGGCGCCTCGGGGCACCTTGGGGCACCTTGGGGCACCTCGGCCAGCTTTGGCTGCGGGGAGACATCTGGGGCTGTCCCGGGGGGTTTGGGGGCTGCGGGGTGTGCCGGGACAGACCTGACCGGGCGCAGGAGGTGGCTGGTGCCGGTGCTGACCCCCGCTCTTCTCCAGTCCTCTCGGACGCCATACTGCAGAACGGCCTCCTCCAGCAGCACCTCCAGGGCCTCGTGCTCCCGAACATCATGGGTGAAGGGGGTCTGCTGAACTCTCCCACCAGCATCACTGGGTGAGTGGGGAGCCAGGGCGGCTCCAGCGATTCTGAAGCCACAGCTGGCCACGAGCCGGCCACGGGCGCTGGCAGCCCAGAAGCCAACCCTGCCCTGGGCTGCATCAGGAGAAGCGTGGCCAGCGTGGAGGGAGGGGATTGTGCCCCTCTGCTCTGCTCTGGGGAGACCCCCCCTGGAGCCCTGCGTCCAGCTCGGGAGCCCTCAGCACAAGGAGGACATGGACCTGTTGGAGCGGGGCCAGGGGAGGGCTACTAAAATGATCCGAGGGCTGGAGCCCCTCTGCTATGGGGCCAGGCTGGGAGAGTTGGGGGTGTTCAGCCCGGAGAAGAGAAGGGGGCCCATAGGAAAGGGGGGGGACAATCTTTTTAGTAGGGCCAGCTGTGTCAGGACAAGGGTTAATGGTTTTAAACTAAACCAGGGTAGGTTTAGACTGGATATAATGAAGAAATTCTTTACAATGAGGGTGTTAAAATGCTGGAACAGGTTGCCCAGAGAGGGGGTGAAGGCCCCATCCCTGGGACCATTCCAGGCCAGGTTGGATGGGGCTGTGAGCAACCTGATGTGGTTCAAGGTGTCCCTGCTCCTGCAGGGGGGTTGGGCTGGGGGACCTCTGGGGGTCCCTTCCCACCCAAACCATTCTGTGATCCTGTGCGTGTGACCAGCAGCCGAGCTGCGGTCATCGCGGCCGGCCCGAGCAGTCCCCCTGGGTTGGGTTTGGTACCGAAATCCTGGCCCGGCGAAGGTTTCCTGAGTGGTGGCGAGGGGGGGTGGTGGCAGGTTGTGGGTGCAGAGTGGTGGCCCGGCGGCTGAAGGAAGGGTGCCGGGGGGGGGACACGAGCTGATGGCTCCGTGACACTGGCTCCCACCCCGGCCGGCCCTGGGCTGCCTTCTCCTGGGGTCCAGCTGCAGCCTCCGTCCCTGGTCCCGGCGCCGGGGTCTCCTGCTCCCGTGCAGTCCCTGCGGTGGTGGCGAGGCGGGCGCTGGGGGGGCGCTGGGCGGTTGGGGGGTGCTGCTCCCCCCCTGTGCCAGCTCCCGCTGTCGCTTGCAGCCTGCACCTGGTGAAGGTCCGGCTCCCCACGCTGTCGGTGGTGCTGCTGCCGGGGATTGGGGTCCAGCTGACCATCGCCGCGAAGCTGGAGCTCAGCGGCAACTGGTGAGTGCGGCGTTTGGCGGGGGCCGCTCGGGGGAACCCCTGCCCGCCGGCCTCCCGCTGCGCGGTGCTCTGCGCCTCTCCCGGCTTTCCTGGCGCTTCTCACCTGTAACAACGTCCCGGAGCCGCGCGGGCACCGAAAGATGGCTTGGGGGCTTTGTCACGGGGTGCTGCTGGCTCCGCTGGGTTCCTCTGGTTGGGGGCCAGAGATGAAATCCGTTCAACCCCTTTGCTTTTCGCAGCTTGGTCGGCCTTCTGCCGGAACTAATCGATATCCTGGTGGATGTGAACATTACGGCAAACATCAAATGCACGAATTTCGAATCGGGCACGGTCCAGGTTGTCATCGAAGACTGCCTCTGCATTCTTGGGGCCGTAAAGATCAAGCTCCTTTCTGGGTAAGTGCCTGTGGATTTATGTTTTCCGTTGCCTGTAATCCTCCTCGCTTTATCCGCTGATCTAGACAGGCTGCCAGGACACAGACGGTGCTGAGCTGATATGGAGCCAGGCCTCGGGGAAGTAATTTCTTTCCGATTGCCAAAGCCGGTTGCTTCCGTGGAGCTGGCAAAAAATAAAAGCGGTCGCTGGGAGATGGGGGTTAATTTGCCCTGCTTGCCCCTGGGAATTCTGAGCTCTGAAGCACGAGGTGCGGTACCCCTTCCAGCGCGCTTCCGCTAGCCAACGGGTAGGAATGATCCGGCAGGGAACGTCCTGGCACGGGGGCTTCGCTCCAACCGCTGGGCTGGGGGTGACTCCACGCACGTCGCCCGCCTCTCGCCCAGCCGCATTAAATTCTTGGCAGGAAGAATTTGCTGACTTTATGTGTTGGTGAATGCAACAGCAAATTGATCCTGGGGAATGTATTTTCTTTTATTGCTTTTGAATTACTCACTTTTCGGGTTCATTGAATTTCTCCTAATTAATTTTTGCATTATGCATTATATTTCAATCAGTGCAGCAGCTGCTCTGGAAGAGGCTGCGGGAGCGAACAGGGGCGCACGGCTCCCCCGCCCCGGGGGCCGTAGGTTGAGTTTTGGCAGGGCTGGAGTGTGCAGGACGGGAGCCCCTCGGGGGGCGAGGGCAGCGCCCATCCACGTGCCCGACTTCAGGGCCGCTCCGCGGATGTCTGTGGGCAGAACTGGGGCATCAATAACCAGATGCGTTATGGATTCCTGCTGGCCGCCGCTTGCCGAGCGCGCCGCTGCCTGTTCTGACTTACTAGCCCAGAAATACTTTGATTATCAGAAGCAAACGGCTCCGTGCCGCCCGCAGGCGCCGCGCGTCCCGCAGCGACCCGTTCAGCAGCCATGTTGGAACGTCACACGGCGGATTTCTGCTCTTGTTAGCCCACGTGTGAATGGTTTGTTTCCAATAGGGAACACGAAGATATTTCACAATGGCTCCACCTTCCCCTAACTACCGCGCCGGTCTAAATACCGGAGGGAGCCAACCAAAGCCAGGGCCCCGCTGTGAGGGGCCTGATCCTTTTGTGTGGCGGTGCCTGCGCCCCCTGAGGGCTGGAGCCTTCAGTTGCCAGGATCGGGCCCGGTGCTCCCCCGGGGGAGGCGAGCAGCTCCCTGCCCTCCCTGCCGGCCGCACAGCCCCTGCTCTCACCCGTTCCCCGGGCTGACCGGGGGTGCAGGGGGGGTGTAAGGCGCAGGCTGGCGATCCTTTGGTTTCCTGTCCTGGAGCTGTGCTTGCAGTGATTGCAATTTTTTTTTGCTCTCCTTCCCAGCTTACTCTCCGTGTCGGTAAACGACATCGTGCTTCGGCAGCTGACGGCGACCCTGCCCGGCCTGGTAAGCCCGCGGCTGCCCTCCTCCCGTCGCCGAAACGCAGAAATACCAGGAGCAACGCGGCGCGAGGTCGCAGCAAGCGGCGCTGCCTTTCCGCGCGGCTTTCCCACGTCGCTGGCGTGTGCCGCTTGGCAGGGATGCCGGTGGCCAGCCTGGCTGCTGGGTGGCCAGCCTGGCTGTGGCCGGCGTGTTTCCTCCTGCAGGGCGATGCCTGCCCTGTTCCCCAGGTCAGAGCCGTCCCCCGTGGTGCGGTACCACGGCTCCAGGGATGCTCCACCGCCCCCAAGCCCCTCGCAGCATCCCTGCTGCCGCCCGATGCTGGGCACCGCGCTCCCCTGGGGGTTTGGATTGAAGGGAGGGGGTCTGACCCGGTGGCGGGGGAGGGCTCCCCGCAGAGGGGTGGCGGGGGGGCCGGTGTTGAGCGGTCACCTCTCGGCTTTGTGTTGCAGCTCTGTCCCGTCATCGACATTGTCGTCAACCTGGTGAACATCCAGCTCCTGGGCACCCTCAACGGTGGGTTCCTGGGGGGGGGGGGGGGGGGGCTGTTTCCCCGTGTTCCCCGCAGCCCTGAGCCCCCTTTCCCACGCCCGGTCCCCCCGTTCGGCGGGGGGGGCTCACGTGAGCTGCCGGCGCCTCGGCCGTCCCTGCGCCGTTTCTGCACGTCGCCCCTGGGTGTAGCTTGTTGTCCGCCACGCTCTTTACGGGCTGCGTTCTAAAGGCGGCTCCCACCGCGCTGAATTTGGGGATGTTTTGCCCATTTCGAGTAGCGGCGAGCGTCTCACGGGCGTGCGTGCTCGGGACCTGGTTTGGGGGTGCGAGGGCCAGCTGGGGGCCTGCGGGCTCGGGGGGGTTTGGGCTGCAGCCGATCTCCTGACGCCGTCGCCATCTCTTTTCCTCGGCGAAGCGGTGATCCCGGTCGGTACGGCAGGAACCATCCACTACCAGCTGGCCAGCCTCCCCTTCACCTCGGGCTTGTTCCTGGGGCTGGATTTGGATGTGAGTTAACGCTGGGTGACGGGACTCTGCGAGCGTGGCTGCGTGGGGGGGCCCTCGGCCGTTCACCCCATCCCGTGGGAGCCGTTGCCTTCTTCCAGTGCAACCGCGGGGAGGAGCTGGGCTCCTGGCTTGGTCCGGAAGCGCTGGCTGAATGTTTAGATCCTCACCCCGATCACCGCCCGCTTTTGCTCCCTTTGCAAACTTACCCCGAGCCGGCCCGAGGCTGTGGCTGCTCGTCGTGGCGGCTGGGGCAGCGCTCTCCCTCCTCTCCCTCGCCCTGCCCTGGGTGCTGTTGCTTTGTGCCCTTGCCTAGGGGATGCTAAACCACGCTAGCAGGTTTTTTATGACTGCCTCGCTGGGAAAAAACCCCAGCAAAACCTGAACGGGAGGGCTTAAATAAATAAAAGGAGGCGGCTGGTGAGAAGCGGCCGGGCCAGGGGCGGTAAGGAACAGCGAGGGCCGATGACAACCGGTGCCGCCGGTGCCGCTGCTCTCGCCCTAGCGTGGGCTCACCGCGCTGGTAGCTGAGGGGCCCTCACCGGCTCCTTTCATCTACTCAATACCGAGGGAGCTGCTCGAGCGATGCCTCCCCTGGCTGCTGGCGAGGGGGGGGCTGTCTGGGCGGGCACAGCCCCCCCGGGGTCCTGGCCGTGCCTCTGGGTGCGCAGGGTGGGTATGACCCCCGCGTCCCCTCGCCTCGCAGGGTGCGGTGCAGCAGGTGGGAGGCAGCATCATCCCCCACGACTCGTCCCCCTCCGCTTTGCCGCCGCTGCTGGACAAGCTGCTGGTCCTGGGGCTGCGCCAGAGCTTTCTCAACGCCGTCCTGTCCCTCCTGATCCAGATACCGCCACAGACCTTCACCTGCACGCCCGAAGTCGTGAGTGTCGCGGTGCCCGTGTGTCAGGCGGGGGGGGGGGCGGCGAGGGACGCGCGCCGGGGTGCCCGTAGCTCTGCTCGGGGACGCGCAGCCCCTGTTGGTGCTGGGCACGTGGCCACCTGGGGCCCACGGCCGCACGTGGGGGCTTGGGGGTGCTCAGGCCCCCGTGCTGCACCCGTCGGGAAGCTGTAAGAGCATGGGGTGTTTGCCACCACCCATCCCACCACCCATCCTGTGTCGGTACCGGGAGCCCTCCCAGGGGTGCCTGCCGAAACCAGCTGCGTGCTGGCTACGCCACCGACTCCTGGAGGTCTGTGAGCTCTCTCAAGGAGCCTCTAAAATGTGGCTGAGAGAAACAACTTCGCATATGCGATGCAATTCTCCAGGCGGATGCGTTTTCTGTATCTCCGACCTGTGCTTCTACTGGGAAACACTGGGGGTCTACACCCCGCCAGATGCCGAAAGCCTGGGTGTTACATCGCCCGCAGCTGGGTGCTCCCCCCTTAAAGGGTGACCAGGGATCGCCCCGGCAGCCGGGGGGCGATGGAGAAGGCGGAGGGGGGGCGGCCCCGGCAGGACGGCGTTGCTGAAATCGGCCGGAGCACCCATCGGGGCTGCTTGTGCTTTTGTTCCGACAGTTCTCCGGTGCCAGCCGCCTGCAGGAAGCCATCGCGACCCTCGTTCCTGCCGGGGTGAGTGACTTGTGCTGGCGCCAGGCTTTGTGGAGACCTTGCCGGGTCTGAGCCCACCCATGGGATGCTCCTGGGCGTGCCTGGGTGCTGCTGCTCCAGCCTTCTGCTCCCCATCCCTGGGCCACGCTGAGCGTGCCCCGCGGCCGAGCCGTGCCGGGGCTCGAGGCTGCAGCCCAGCTTCTCCCGCCCCCCAGACGGAGGGACGTCTCCTCTGGCAGAAAGAGCTGATGGGTGCCTGGCATCTCCCCTCGCCTGGGCACCCCCTCGTGGCCTTCACGTCCACCTTTGCTTCCTCCGCTCCCCTCTGCCCGCAGCCAGGGGTGCCAGCCTATGCTGCCAGACCGATTTGCTCTGTGAACTCGGCGTGTCCAAGGCCCCTTGTCCAAGGGTCATGGGGCTGAGGGGGTCAGCGTGTGGGGCGTGGGTAGCCACCTTCCTGTGTCCCCCATTCCCACAGTGCTCCACCTGCCGTGGGACCAGTCCTCTGAGCATTAAGCTGACTTTGGCTGGGAACCCGCTCATCCTCTTGGAAGAAAACAAAGCCACCGTCGAGCTTTCGGTCATGATCCAGGTGTTCATTAAGCGTTTAGACGGAGCCATCCTCAACCTCCTGCTCCTGAAGGCTGTAAGTGTGGGCGTGAAGACCTCAAACCGCTGGGGTGTGCAGCCAGCCCAGCGGCAGGCAGCTGGGACGGGGGCGTCTCCACGGGCTGATGCTCTCCCCGTCTGCTTGCAGGACCTCAGTCTCAACGCCCGCGTGTCCATCGCTGGAGGCAGACTGGTGCTGGGCCTGTCCCTGGGCAGGTAGGCTCTCCCGAAGCAGACGGGGGACACGCCGGCTCCCCCAGAGCGGGGGGCATGGGGCCAGCGTGCTGGGAAGGGAGCAGGAGGCCGGGAAGGGCTGCGGTTCATCGGGGACGCTCCGCGTGCCGTGCCGGCGTGTCCCGCGGTGACCCTGGCCGGTGGCAGAAGGGACGGGGGGGTTGCACGACCGGGGCTGTGCCCACGCTGGGCAGCGCTGCCCTCCTGCGGGCGGGTGACAGAGCCTGGCAGCGCTGGCTCTGGAGCTGCTGGCTTCAAGCGGTCTTCAGCGTCTGTAAAGCAGACGTTTCGTTTCCCGAAGGGGAGGATTCCGTACCTGGCTGCTGGCACAGGTATTGCTGGCTTTCGGGAAATGAAACGTGGGGAAGTTTTGGGAGACTGGGCGGAAAGCCCGTGTCAGTTTGATGTCAAGGAGAAGCGAGGCAACCTGAATAGCTGCAAGGCTGTCAGCCTGACTTTGAGCCGGGCAGTCGTCCGAAATGTCCGCGGTTGGAGCGGAGCCAAGGGCAGCGCTGTCGCTGGTGCCAGGCAGGGTGCGAGGGAAGGGGGGGAGCATTCCCCGCCGCCCGGGCTTGGGGGGTTTCTGGCCGTTTAGCTTCTCGAAGAGCTGGCTTGGGGAGCGGCGTTGGCGTAGCTGGCACGCGGCGATACGGGGAGTAGGAACGCATCGGAGGGCTTTTGGTTCAGTAGGCGAGGGCGTAACGAGGTCCAGTGGAGGTAGAAGAGAGGAGTCCAAAGTGGAAGGAAAGCGTCCGCCTCAGCTGCGGGGGCGGCTGGGGGCTGGTGGTGACAGATGGGCGCTGAAGCAAATGCTCCAGAGCTCGCCCTCTCTAAATCGAGACCGGACCCTGTTTCCAGAGGCTCTGCTCTCAGCCAGCCGGGAGCTGGCTCCTTTCCCAAGGCGACAACGAGGGGGGCGCGGGCGAGGGAAGGGGGAGCCCGGGGCTGGCGTGTGCCCCGTGGCAGTGCCGGTTCATTTACGAGCAAATAAAAATCAGGTGAAGCTCCTGGTGCCGATCCTCTGCTTTTATTTTCCCATTTTCTTTTCTCTCTTGCCCATGTGGCAGTGCCTGATTTCTGTGTTCCAAGGCTGCGGTCCCCGTCGGGCTGCCCCCCCCGGCCCCTTCCCCTCGTGCCGAGCTGCGCTGCCCGAGGAGGGGTCGGGGCCCTGGGAGCTCCGGCCGGGCACGCGGCGCCTGACGCGCTCTTCGCTTTGCTTTGCTTTCCCCGCAGCACTTCCCTCGCCTTGGAGTCGTCCGACGTCGGCATCAGCAACGTGAGTCCCTCGTACTGTGCTGGGCCGCGCTGGGGAGGGGGCTGGGGGATGCTGGGCAGCCGCGTCCTGGCTGTGATGGATCGCGTCTGCCCGGGCTCTTGGTCGTTGGCTGCTCTGCTTTGGAGGTCGGGGCAATTCTTCTTTTGCTGTTTGTTTTTTTTCCTTCCCTTCTGCTTTTTCTAATAACGCCCGTGTAAAGCCCGATGTCTGGGTGCTCGCCCCGGCTCGGGCAAAGCTTGCGTGGAGCTCCAGCAGGAGCTCTGCCTGGGGGAAGGTTTCCCAAAGGAAGGCCAAGATGCAAACTGAAGAAGAAAAGTAGATTCGCTTTAAAGAAAAGAGGGGCTGTGTGTGTCAGCGGGAAGCAATTTCCAGTCCCGCCGTGCCGGGCTGTGCTTGCCGCGCCGTGTGCCCGGCGGCGCCGCTCACGCGCCTGCTCCTTCCCTGGTTCAGATCTTGGACCTGAAGCCCCACTGCAGCAGCCTGCTGGCAGAGACGCTCCTGCCCCTTATCAACGGTAAGGGGGCCGGGTGAGCTGGGCTGGGGGCGCTGGGAGGCGGGGGGGGACGCGTGGCCATGGCTGAAGGCTGGCGGGGAGGTTGGGGCAGTTCGAGGTCCGTATCGCCCCCGCTGAGGCCGTAGCTCAAAGCCCCAACCTTCCTCCCACGCCGTCCGCCCCAGCTTCAGTCCCGAGGGCCCTGGCGCCAGCGGCGGGGAATGCAGGGAAAGCCGAAAGGCGCCGAGCGTGGCGGTGCCGCAGTCGTCCGTGCCTCCGGAGCAGCTCGGCTCCCTTCGCCCACCCCGGGAGCCGCTTTGGCGTGGGGTGGGAGGGGGGCTCGCCCCCCCGGCGCTGTGTAAGGACCCGTCTGTCCCCTGCAGGAGCTCTGGGCGTCGGGATCCCTCTGCCAAACGTGCTGGGCATTCCCTTAATAAAGGTGGACATCCAGATCTTAGCGGTAAGTGCCTGGGAGCGCACCGGTGCTGCTGGCTGGGGCTGTTTCTATCGGCTGGATCCTGCTGGGGGGGGTTGGTGTGCAAGAGCCCTGGACTTCAACCCTTGCCAGGCCAGAAGGGGTTGCTCTCTCCGACCGCCTTCAGGCCAGAAAACGCTTTGTGCCCGTGAGCGTTACCGAGCGGGGCAGGCAGTGCCGTGCCCGGCCCCCCCGGGGGGGTCCTGGTCCCCCCGCCCAGGCTGCCTTCCCTCGCTGCGTGCGCAGCTCTGGTGTGGGTGGGGGCCTGGGAAGCCCTTCCGAGCGCCACCATTCCGAGTGTCTCAAATCGCACCAAATTCCAGCATTCCTGTGCCTCCTGGAGACGTCCCAGAGGAGCTGGGATATTCTCCGACGCTAGGCATGGGGAACAATTCCCTCCCCAAAGGGCTGTCAGGGGCTGGAAGGGGCTGCCCAGGGAAGGGGTCGAGTCCCCAGCCCTGGGGGGATTTAACAGCCGGGCAGGGGTGGTGCTGAGGGCCAGGGTTTGGGGGTGGGATGGCAAGGGGAGGGGAAGGGTTGGGCTGGGGGGGCTTAAAGGGCTTTGCCACCCTCAACGATCCCATGATTTTACGATTCCCAAAGGGCGCCGTGCCCTCCTTGTTAAAGATTGGATGTGAGGGTTTTTGCCAGGGGGTTTTCGGCTCCCTGCGTGCTGCTGCCAAGGCTGTGGACCAGCATCCCTCCAAGGCGGGGAATAACGCGGACGCGTCGCTCCTTGCACCCCTTCAGGGCCTGCTGGTGATCCTGGTGTGAGCCGGGGCACGGAGGGGCCTTTCCGGGCAGAGAACGGGGAAGAAAAACCAGCGAGGACGGAGCAGCAGGACCGCCCTCATCTCCTTTTCTTTTCTCATCTTGATTCAAGATTCTCGATAACATTTAAGACACTTTAAAGTTGATTGGCTCGTGTGAGCACGAAGATGCTTGCACAAGCCAAAACCTGATGGGCAGCTCTGTGTACAAATATTTATTTAGAGAAATCAGCACGATTTGGGGGCACGGCTAGCGCGGCTGCACGCGATGCTGCAGTGAAATTGATAAATTTGCTCTCGGTGTAATGACGAGGTGGCCTTGCTGCCTGTGGCTCCCGGAGGGACCGTCACCGCCCGGGTTCAGCCGGGTGCGGAGGGCTGAGCGGGAGCTCGGGGCACGTCTCTCGTGTAACTCTCTTAATAAACATTCCTGCTTTTTTAGTGCTTGGAATGAGGTTCTGGTTTCTGATGCTTCCCGGGGAGGGCGCCTGCCCTGCCTCCCGCTGCGGGACCCGCTTCCCCTGTGACAAATGCTGGTTTGCTTGGGGCTTGGGAGCGTTTTCCTCTCAAACTTCCTGAGGAAAGAACACTTGGGTGTGCAGAGGCCGGGTCACCTGCTGATCCGTGAGCAGAAAGCGGGATGAAATCGAATTTCCGTGGGCTGTGAAGCTTTTCCTAATAGAATCTGAAGGGAAAACTTGGTTAGCGGGTGACGGAGCAGCACGGGGGAGCTGGAGCTCGCCCGCCCTCCGCACGGCCCCGTCTGCCCAGGCTGGTGCGAGAGCCGGCCGGTCTCTGCGCCGCGCGGGGGGAAGGTTTCAGGCATTCCTGATTTCAGGAAAACAAACGGTTCTGGGTAAAAAAGAAATAAATCTGAGGTCTTAAATGGCCCCAGGCACCTGTTTGTCCTAGGACGAGGCGTTGCTACCTGTGTGCGGCTTGGTGCTGCTCTCCCCGGAGCTGGTGGTGCTGCGTCGCCCTCAGAGCATGGGGGGGGCTTGGGAGGTGCCTGGCTCCCATGGGGTAACGGGCGGGGGCAGCATCCTGCTCCGCATTTTGCCTGAAGGGCGAATCCCCCAGTATCCGCCGGGCCAAGGGCTCTGCTCGGTGCCTTGATTTCCAGCACCGCGGTGAGAGGTTGCAGAGCGATCGCTGAGCCCGGTGCCGCCGCGTGGGCTGCCGTGCCTCGTGTGACGGCAGGAGTGCTCGGGGGGGGGTTGAGGCACGCGGTAATGCTGAGGACCAGTGTTTGGGGGTGAACACGAGGGAACGCTGCGGAGCATCGCGCCGTGCTCGGGAGCTCCAGGCCCCGCTGCTCGTGCGCTCTGGCGCCGGCGTGCCCGTGGTGCGGGCAGAGCGGGGTTCGGGGGGGCTGCCTGACCCGGTGGGCAGGATGAGCAAACCCGTTGTTTGTCGCCCAGGGCTGAGTGGGAAGGAGCAGAGGGACCTTTTCAAGAGGAGAGGGAAGCACCTCCTTGGTGTAACTCCCACCTCCCTGGTGTAACTCGTTTGCTTCTGCGACTCCTAAGTGCAGCGCTCTGGATTGCTGGTGGGCTCAGGCGTAAATGCAGAGCAGGAAACTGCGAGTCGGAATTCCTAAGCACTGGGACAACCCTGGCCATAGCAGAAAACCAGGGAACAGTCGTTTTCCGGCACGCCAGCGCCCCGACACGCTGGAAAACCTCCTTATGGGTGAGCAGCGGGAGCGGGGTGCGATGGGGTGCCTGCTCTGCCCGGGCTGTGCACGGGGCTTTGGGCTCCCCAGCTCTTGCCCCAGGGACGTCCCTGGTACAGCTCCGTCCCGCTGCCGCTCCACGGGGGCTGGCCAAGGGGCTCATCGCCGTTTCTCCAGCGTTTGACCCACCCGCTGTCACGTCCCGCTCCGTGTGCCTGCGGCGAGGGAAGCCGTGCGCCCTGTGGGGCCCTGGGATGCTGCCTGGCAAAACGATGGGGTTTGTTTATGCCAAAGACGCTAATACAAATGCTTTTTCCAGGGTTTCTTTTTCCAGGCGAGCCCCAAGGGACTGCTGGGGACAACGCTGGCCATCTCCAGCTGTGCCAGGGGGCTCAGCGCACCGGGTGACGGGAGGGAGCCGCAGAAGACCCCAGCTCCCCAGCGCAGGACGGCTCTGTCCCCGAGCCCGCGGCCGGTGCCAGGTAGGACGTGAGGGGCTGGGGCTCGGGGTGTGCAGCCCTGGGCTGGAGCGGCAGAGCCGTGCAGTAAATATCCCCGACAACTGAATGCACCTTTTTCCTACCGTAGCTTATTCCTTTTGGGAAACTGGGTCAAGATGTATTAGCCAAAGAATGATGGTTGCGGCTCTACCGGGAAACTTTGATTAGGAGCGGTTCCCGCTATTGCCAACTCCGGGCATTAAAGTCATCAGTCAGGTCCCCAGGCTGGGCATTTAAACCTTCAGGGCTTTTTACTCCTCGTAATAAATCAGCTTGGCTTGTTTTGTTGGCTTCCCTATTTCTGAGGCTCTGAAATATGAGGGTTTGAAGCGCTTTTCAGCAGCTCCAGAGGCTGGATACGGTGTGCGTGGCTGCGGCGAGGGAACGCAGGCGTGCGGGTGGCTGACGCGGGGGGTGGCTGGGCTCTGAGCCATCGCCACGGGACAGCTTGCGCGAGAGCTGCCGACGGGCAGCGAGGCTGCTGCTCCTGCGCACGGCCGCCCGGCGATGGAGCAAGGCGGGCGGTTGCCCACCCTTCCGTTTTGGACCCTCAGGTCTGTTGTGGGGTTCCCCCCCGCCCCCCGTTAGTTTGCTGAACCCCCCCTTGGCCGCCGAGGCGCGGTCGGTCGGTGGGAAGGGGCGCTCCAATGGTGACGAACGGAGCCGCTGGCGCCGGGGGCAGGCGCGTGCCGGGCCGGCGCGGGCACCGTGGCGGTCGTTTCGGTCGGCGTTTTCTCCATGAGGAGCTTTGTCGGAAGCGTAGCTTTGAAAATGGAAGCTCCAAGTCTGGAGTTGTTAGAAACCCGTGCGCAGACGGGTTGGTTGGTTGGGGTTGGTTTTTTCCCCCCCTTCTTTCTGACCCAGGGAAAACCAGCAGCCCAATGTTCCCATAGTAACACGAGAAACGGAGGAAGAGCGGATGAACGATCTCTGCCGTTAGGGGCCGTGTTGTTCCATGCCGAGAGGCACGGGGCTGCTTTCCAGCCTTACAAATTAGGGGGATTTTCACTCTCCCTTGATTAAATGTAAGGTCTGGGCATCTGCACTGGCACCAGCTTTTGGCAAGACAAAATTCATCTGCCTTTAGGTGCAAATCGTTGAGGGGGGAAAAAAAGTCACTAATCATAGCAGGAAGTGCAGTGTGAAAGAGAAATGTTTAATTAAAGCGTGGAACATGGTTACAGTCCCTCCTCTTTGGCAACCAAAATGCCAGGAGGGGGACCGGGAGGGGGAGCTGCTAGCGCAATGCCGTTGCTGCCCTGAACGTGGGACGGCGTTCTCTCTTAGGAGGGCAGGAAAGAAGATTCCCAACAATTCCAGTGGTGAGAAAACACAAAGCGCGAGTGCGGAGCCAAGGGGCCCGTCCGGCCCCGGACACCCGGCTTCAGCCCACGATGGTCGGCGCTCCCGTCCTCGCCTGGAGCCTGAGGTTGCAGGGGACCAGGACGTAGCCCTGGGCGGGGGGGGGAACAAGGGCAGAGCACGGCGCCCGTGTGGCTCGCACCAGCCTGCACGGGGCTCCCGTGGGCCAGTGGCCCCTCTGATGGGGCCATTGCTGGTGCCAGTGGGGCTAGGGAGGAGCTGTGCCTAGCCAAGGGGTGAAGCTTGGTTCTGGGGGTGACAGGGCTGGAGGAGCAGGCTCCCACGCAGCCGGGAGGCGAGCATCGCTCCCGGGTTCCCTTTGAACCAAACGTAGCGGGCAGCAGCTTAACGGCCTGATCTCTCACCTTGTGAACCGTGACGCTGACGTCGGTGTAGGCGAAGCTGGAGACGTGGGGCAGGGCCACGCCGTTGCTCAGGACCACTGGGGGGGGAAAAAAAAAACAAAAGAGGGGAAGTTGGCAGCTGGGTGCCGTCTCTGTCCCCGCCATGTGCCCTGTGCCGCTGCGGAGCCCCCAGCCCCTCACCGTTGAGCTGGGCCGGTACCTCCGTGCGGATGGCGGGCAGAAGGAGCTCCTCCAGGAAGGCAGCCTGCCGAGGGGGGGCCAGGGGCTGAGGCAGGGGGAGAGGGGCAGGGACCAGCAGGAGGGGGGTCCTGACGCCCACTGCACCTCTCCCGATCCCGCACGGAGCTGCCTCTCCCTGCCGCAGGGCGCAGCCAGCACCCAGAGCAAGCACGTCCCTGCTAACCGCTGCCTGGGGGGGTTTGGGGCGCAGCGGGGGGGGGGGGCCGGGGCTGGCGGTGAGAGCACGGCGCTAAGGCACAGGCTGTTGTCACAGCAGCGCGGCGTGAGGGGGGGACGCGGCTGCGCTCGGTCACCGCGGGGCGGGGGGGTGGCTGGGGGCACCTACCGGCACGGGCCCCACGTCAGAGGCAGCCAGGCTGAGCTCAATATCCCTGGAAAAGAAGAGCGGCAGAGGAGCTGCGTGCAAGGGGTTGCAATAAGCAGCGGCTTTCGCGTTCCCCCAAACACCACGGCGGAGTTCGGGGCCAAGCTGGCGGTGACCTTGGTGCCCTGGGCAGGCGGCCGGAGCCCGACCTCCCCCCCCCCGGGCACAGCAGCAGGGGCTTGAGGATGCTTTGGCCCCCCAGGACCCAGCAGCTCCCCCGGGGCCCTGCTGCGTGGGCTGGGGCGAGGGTGGCTGCGGGGCCGGGGGCCGCCGGGGTGGGCACGCCAGAGCCCCCCGCCACGGGCTGGGTTTGCCGAGGGGCGCGTGCGGTGCCGGCGGTGCGGCAGGAACAGGCGGAGGCGGACGGCGCTGGCGTGATGGGTGCTGATGGGGGGGGTGGAAGGGTGCAGCTCCCACCCTTCTCTCTAACCGCGTGACCGGAGCCTCGCCGTCGCCCTCGGGACAGAGCTACCTCTGCGGTGCCCAAACCGTAAAAGCTACGAACGCCCCCGGAGCGCTTTGCCCCTCCTTTCCCTGCTACGGCCGGGACGCGGCCCCCTCGGGCGCTCGGCGCGCAGCCGGGCTCATTACTCTATCACCGCCGCAGAGATCATCATCCTCGTGTCGGCGACCCTGAGCTGGAGTCCCGCCGACATCTCCTGCGAGGGGAAAGGGAGGGCAGGATCAGCGCCAGCCCGCGCTCAGCCCTGGGGAGCGGGGTGCGATGGAGCCATCCCTGCGGCGCGCTCCTCGTGCCCTGCCCGAGGCGACGGCGGCGAGCGCGGCCCGGGAGCGCCAGCGCCCTGCGGGTGGAGGCTCGGCCAGCGCCCCGCGACGCCGCCGGCGGGCTGGGGCTGGGAGCATCGGGGGCTGCCCACGAGCCGCTCGGGCACGCTCCCGCGCCGGCCGGGCACGCTCACCACGTTCACGCTCAGGAAGCTCTGGAAAGCCGGCGAGCCTGCCCCGACCCGGGCGGTGAGGAAGAGCTCGAGGGCTGCCCTGCCTTCCTCCAGCACCGCCCGAGGCGCGCTCCTGGCCGCGGCTTGCAGCACCACCGGTAGGTCCTCCTGGAAGAGGGTCCCCATCTGGCGAGGGGGGGTGTGGGTGTGTTATTTCTGGGCAGGGCAGCCGTCCCCTGCGCCCCCGGGGGGGTGGGCAGGCAGCCGGGGGGCACTGCCGGAGCTGGGGCCGTGCCTCTCGGGGCAGCAGCGACGAACCTGAGGAATCCTCTGTGCCAGGGTGGCGGTGGTCAGCGGGCTCTGAAAGGGAAAGCACAGGGAGCGACCCGAGCTGGGGGGGCTGTGGGGGGGCTCGTGCCCAGTGGGACCCTGCGGACCCGGGGCAAGCGCCGTGGGGCACGCGGGCGCCTTCCTGCACGCCAGCGTGCGCCGGCAGCGGCAGCTCTGGTTGCCCTGCGTGGCAAATTCTCCACGCGTCGTTAGACCAGCAATATTTTTGGGAGCCACGGGCGCTCAGGGACGGGCTCTCGTTTCTTGGCAGGGCACACGGCTCCTCTGAGCCGCTGGTGGGGCAGGGCTGCCCCTCCGTATTTTCCACTCCTTGCTCGAGCCACTCACCAGGATGGTCATGTTGAAGGCTCCAGCCTCCTCCAGGGCGGAGAAGAGGCTGCTGTAGAAGTGCTCAGAGAAAGCCAGGGTGAGGTGGGAAGGGCCGGCGCCTGCTGGCTCGGGCACGCTGAACGGCACGGGGCTGCCGGGCAGGGGGATTGCCATCCCCCCCACCTGGAAAGTCGTCTGTGGGGACACAGGCAGGGAGGGGAGGAGGTTGGGGTGTCCTGGGGCACGTAGCGGCTCTGCCAAAGCCTGGAGCTGGGCTGCGAGCGCTGGGCAGCGGGGACTTGCCTGCAAGGATACGGTGATTCCCTGCTCCGAGAAGACGGGCGCAGCCAGGGGCAGGTACTGGATCTGGCAGCTCGGCGTGACCGGGAATGGGGCTGCAAACCGGGGAGGGGGGCACTCAGGACGGGGAGGGGAGCAGGGACCGGGGGCTGGGAAGCATCTGGGCTTCCCGGGTACAGAGACAGGGAAAGGTCGCCGGGAGGAGGGAGCGGGGGCCCGGGGAGATGCCGGGGGCAGAGCCGCTGCTGCTGGGCTTCTGCGGCAGGGTGGGAGCCCGTCCCCCCTCGTGACCGGCTCCAAACCGAGCCCTGAAGCCCGCAGGGAGGCTGGAAGCCAAAGGCTCACCCGTCAGAGAGATCAGCTGTTCGTGTGGCAAAAGCAGCAATTTGGAGATTTCCAGGCAAATCTGTGGGATGAAGGACAGAGAGAGAGGTGGGGGGTGAACGGGGGGGTGGGGGGCTGCAGGCATGAGGTGTCCCCGATGGCCTCGGCCGCGGGCGTCCCCCCCGGCCGGCCGTGCGGCGGTCAGGAGACAGGAGCGGCCGCGTTGCGTGGCCACGGGGGCTGCGGGGGCGGCCGGGCAGAGGCCGGGCTGGGCTGAAGTGCTCAGGTTCTTACAGACCTGTGCAGCTTTGTCTGCCCCCGCCTCACGCCCTTGCAGACTCGACCGTACCTTATCGACGTTGATCTCCTTGTCCACGTCCGAACGAGAGGACTTGCTGGATGGAAACAACAGGATGGAGAAGTCAGGCGAGAGCCAAGGGCAGGTGAGCGACTTTTACCTGACCCGAAGGGCACCCAGAGACAGCATCGCCTTAGGTTCTGTAGCTGTTAAGCTACAGCACAATTCAGAATCCTGAAACGCTGAAGAATTGCCCTTGGACTTGCATTAAAAACGTTGCTGCCTCGCTAATTGAAAGATCCACTCCCTTCCGAGGGAATGGAGCTCTCGAAAATGGGGGAGGCCAAGCCTGCAAGCGCAGCAAAGTCCCTCCCGGGAAGGTAAAGTTTTGGCGTTAACCTCTGCAAGCTTTCAGGGCAGGGAGCCACATCTGCCCAGAAGAGCTCGTGCCTTGGTGTCTCCGTTCCCCCTCCGTTCCCCACATCCCAAGGAAAAACCACGGGGTCGACCTCTCCAGCTCCTCGGTGCTCTGCATCTCCTCCAGGGTGGGTTTGCAGGCAGAGGTCACCAGCTCCAGGTTCCCTTCGGGGTTCATCTCCACGTGGAGCTCCGCCAGGATGGACAGCCTCATCACCTTGGTGGTGGAGCTGCGCCAGGGGAGGAGAGGCGAGGGCTGGAGCGTGGGCGCTGCCCCCGGTCCCACCCCCCCGGCCCTCCCCGCTCCCGCAGGCAGGTGCTGGATGTGGCCCCCTCGCTCCGGCCGGGAGCTCCGGCTGCTTCCAGCCCCATGGCCCCCGGCACTCACGGGGCGGGCGCGACGCCGAGGTCCACGTCGATGCTCAGCCGCAGCCCGGCGTCGGGGATGAGCGACAGGGACAGCTCGGTGACACTGACGGAGCTAACCTGGCTCCTGCTGGAGCAGAAATCGAGGCGTCGGGAGAGCATCGGGGAGCGATCCCCGCCTGCTCTCACAGCGGGCAGACCCCAAAAGTCCGTGAGATCTGCCCAGCGCACGGATAAACTAGTGCCCCAGAGGAGGAGCCCATTTCTGACCCGCCCTGGCAAACAGCCGTCCTCATCTCCGGGAGGATTTCTGCCTGTGCTGCGGGGGGATTGGCAGCGCCCCGGCTGACCCCCGGCGCGGTGCTGCGGCTGGGCAGAGCCATGGACTCACCTGCTGGGCTCCGGGGCGCCGAGGAAGAGCTCCGGGGCTGCTGGGGCCATGAGGTCCCGCCTGAGGACCGCCTCGGTGTGGGGCTTGGAAACCTCCGCGACTGCGGAACAGGGCAGGGGGGTTATGAGACCCCCGGGGGCTGAGGCACGGGGGTGGACAGGCTGGAAGCCGTCCCGGCGGCGCGCTCCCGTCCCTTGCCACCCCCCCGTTCCTGGCTGCAGCGAGGGGACGGCGGAGGCGGGCTGGTTGACGGCGCGTTACGGTGAGGATCTTTCGCCGTGGCGCTGGAAGGTGCCGCTGCCTCCCCTCCCTGCCGCGCCGCGGGAGAAGCGGGGTCCGGACTTACGGTAGCTCAGCCCCGCGGGGGTGAGGATGGCGCCGCAGTCGGGCGAGCCGGTGCTGCGAGTGGGGGCCAGGAGGCTCAGGAGGGTGCTGAGGGCGCAGAGCTTCGCCATGCTGGCGCCTGGAAGAGGAGGGCACCCCCCCAGCCTGGTCACAGCCCTGCCCCAGCCCGGCCCCAGCCGGCCCCGAGCTCGCCAGCGTCCGTGCGGTGGCAGCGCCCAGCCCTCGCCTGGTGCCCGGGGGTCCCAAGGCTCTGCCAGACGGCTCAGCCTTGGCACCCCCCCGCGAGCCACAGCGGCGGCGTGGCCACTGAAGGGCGCACGGGGGCCTGCGACCGGTGTGAAAGGAGCAAGCGCACGGGAGCTAAACGAACGGAGGAGCCGGTGGGCGTCACGGAGGGGGCCGGAATCAGATCAGAGGGCGAAAGCGCTCTCTACCTCCCTGAGAAGCGCTCGGGAGTTGTTTATAGCGTTCGTAATGCTCTTAGGATATCAAGCAAACGCGTAATTCGGAACGTTCTGACCCGCAGCGAACACGCGTGCGTGTGTGGGTCTGCGCAGAGCGCGGGTCCGCGGTGAGAGCGCCCCTTGCACGGGTTTGCAAACGCGTCTTTACCTTTCCCGGCCGGTCCTCCCATTCCTCCCAGTCGGTCCGTGCCTTGCCGTGGCCACACCAAGGATCGCCCTGGCCTTATGTACCCCCGGGCCAAGGCTGGTGGGGCAGAGATTGGCAGAGAGGGCTGGGAACGGGGGCGTTGGGGGGACGCTTTGTTTTAGACGTCACCGTATTGTTCCCCCGTGTCCTTGCTTGCATGGGCCGTTGACCTGGCGAGGTGAAATCCCGAACCGCGCGTGCCGGGGCAGCTCGCCTCCGTCCTGGTGCTGCGGCGGAGCACGCGGGGAGGGCGCCAAGAAATCAAACGCCGCGGGAAGGCGAGCGGCGGTTTCTTGGCTCTGCAGCCATCCTTCCTCCAAACGCCGCCGGGGCAGCCGCCACCACCGCAGCCGCACCAGCGAGGAGCTGCTGTGGTTTGTGCTCCCTCCCCGCTGGGCCGCTCAGACCGGACGGGGCGAGACCCGCGCGTGTCGCGCCGAAGGGGGCCCGGGGGATTTGTTGGGGATGCCCTCTGCCCCCAGCAGGCCTGGGCAAGTCTGGGGAAGGCAACAGGAGCGTTTCTGTGGGGGTCAGTCAGTTTTAGATCAGACAGAGGATCTATTTCTCTTTAAGATAACTCCCCTAGCCTCCGGAATGGCCCACCTGCACTAATTCCTTCCTCCCTAACCCATTCCCAATCAAAAGCCGTGGGCAGGATTTATTACAACCGATAGAGAAAATGGTGGGTGGTGGCCACCCTCTTGCTAATGTCTCTCCGAGCAGTGAGAACGTTGATGGGAGGCAGTCAGAGTCCCCCTCCTTCCTCTGCCCAGGGTCCATCGCGTTCTCCTGGCTTCTCTCGGCCCGGAGAGCAGAGCGTGGACAGCCTGCAGATGCCGCGGCAGCACAGCCGCCATGGTCCGGCCCAGCTCCCCTGCGTGCGCCGCGTCCTGGCTTTGCCCCCCCGGGTGTTTGTGATCTCAACCTTGGGGCATGACCGGTCTTCCAGAGAGGGTCGAGTTGCCGGTTTTGGTCAGAGTCCCTTGGCAAGGGGCTGAGGTGTTCGGCGCTTGTTGATACAGCTGCTGCCATTGTGCTTTGTGCGTTGCCCAGGTGAGTTACGGGGCGCTGGTTCCAGGTGCATCCTGACACGTCCAAAGCCTTTGGCTCTCACCAGCACTGCGTTGCTTTTCCTCCTCAGCGTGACAGAGAAACGCCAAGAAAAAGCAGAATTTCAGCCATGTCATGGCATCCAAACAGTGTTGTTGAGACTATGAAGGTTTGTGTCCAGCAGGCTACGGGGGCGAGCGGGGCTGACACGGCTACGCTGCCACACGCACCCGCTGAGGGGCAAGAACCGTGTTCAGAGGAGGAAACCCACCGAGGAGGTGGTGACCTGCAGACGGGTCCCCTGGGGCTGCAGGAGGCGTTGGGTGGCATCTGGCATCGGCAGGGACGCAGACACAACCTGGGCGAGCCCGTGAGAAAGGGGGGGTCGCTTTAGAGCCGCGGTGGGAAAGTTGCCCCCGCTACGCCGTGTCCCCGCGGAGGCAATGGCTCTGCCCGACCGGCGCCGGGGGTTTATCTGCGGAGCGGTGTTATCCTTCACAGCAGCGCAAGGGGCTGGGGATAAGCTGCCGGGGCGAGATGACACCGTGGGGCTTAGGCGTGGGTTTTCTCCTCCTGAAGAGCTGTCCTGGGCCTGATGATCCCTGGGGAGGCTTAATGAGATGTCAGTTACAGCCTAACGACTGATCAAGTGACTAGCACGAAAGCGTCTCTCCGGCATGGTGCATTCCGTACCGGGAGTTATCTCCAAATCCCACACGCCAGCATGTCCTGGTGGGGCTGCGCTGGGGCGTTCAGACACTGGAATTTTGGGGAGTGACTCCAGTACGCAGGCGGTGGTTTGGCTGGCGTAGCTCTGCCGGGCGTGCGGGGAGCCCCGCTCACTTTCCTCTAGCGTGGGGCGGCATTTAGCCCCCGATGCGCGGTTTGGGAGCAGTGTCTGGCTCTTTGTCCCTCTCTGCCCGATGAAGCCCACGCACTCCAGTAAGGCTCCGCCGCCTCTGGAGCGCTGTGAGCAGCCGCACCGGGCCGGCAGATGTCCCGGGATCTGGTGCGTCCCACTCCCCGTCGGCTGCCGTGGTTGGGAGGGTGAAACGCGCCCCGTGGCTCACGTCTAAAATCACGACGCCTGCGCAGCAAGCGCCTGCCGAGCTCCCAGGGATGGCAAAGACTGCTGGTAATCCGAATTTATGTCATGGGGAGTGTCCTGATGGTGCCTGCATGCGTGGGAACGGGTCGGTAAGGATGGTTTGTAGGCATGGTGGGGGGTGCTGAGTCCCACCACCCTCCAGCAGAGGCTCTTCCCTGGGGGGGCTGTGCGAAACGCCTGGTCTTGTGCCGCGCTTCCAGCGGGGTCCACTGCTCTGAGGGGGGGGGATGTTCCACAGAAAAGGGCAGAGGACGCCGCAAGAGGAGAAGCCAAGCGCCGAGCCCACCAGAGGCATCTCCGGGTGAGCGACGATCGGCGGCGGCGCACCGCGGCCGGAACCGGGGAACCAGCAAATGAGAGCAGGAGGCTGGGAAGCGCCAGCCGGGGGGCAGAACCGAATCCCTGCCCGCTAACAAGCGTGGCGTTACAGCCGGTGATTTTCTGCATGGTTGTGTCTGCAAATACACGGGGAAGCTGTAACTGAAAGGCACCAAAGCGCGGCGGCTCCGGCTCCAGCGCCGGCGGGGATCGCTGCGGGGGCTCTGCGGCACCGGGGGGGGTAACGCCCTGCAGAACCCCACTGTTTTGGGGGATCAGGGCTGGGCCTCCACCCCGCACATCTGTCCTGGGTGAAAGCGTGGAGACGCTTTGAATGCCAGAACATGCTTTTTTGCAATTTTTTCAAAATTAAGCTGTGCAAGCTCTTTGTTAGGAAGCAACATGTTTCTAAATTTAAAAGTGGTTTTAAATGGAAAGTTTAAACGAGAAGTGGAGGACTAACGATGGTGACGGCAATGTCAGCGATAGGTGCCTTGGATGGCAGCAGCCCGACCTGGCTCCTCTCCGGGCTCCTTTCCCAGCTCTGTTCTTTCCCGCAGGCTGAAGGTGAAGGATCTCCGTCCCCCAGGGGCATCATTGGCGCTCTCGCCGCGCTCGGGGCTCCTCGTGGTCGTCTGAGTCCAGGTGGCTGGGAAAAGGTGAGCGGGAGCCGGCACCCGCGGGGCAGAGCCGCTGGCAGGGCAGGGGATCACTCCTGGGGGTTTGCCCTGCCGGGACCGAGCTTTGCTCTCGGCAGCGTTGCCGGAGGAAACGGGGAAATGGCTCCGGCCCCGGCCCTGTGGCCAGTGGCCGGCCGTGCCAGGGCACCGGGCACCCCCCGCCCCGCTGCGGAGCTGCCACAGCGCTCTCGTTGGCGTTGGGACCAGCAGGGGGGTCCCGAAGGGCAGCGTTGGCAATGCGTCGGCATTGGGACCAGCAGGGGGGTCCCGAAGGGCAGCGTTGGCGATGCGCCGGTGTTGGTAACTCCTCGGGGCGGGTAACGGCGCTGGTAACGCGCTCAGCCTCCGGGTGCGGGCTTCTACAGAACACAAAGGCTTTTCACCGTTAATTTTTTCCACGGAGAAAGCCAAACTGTTTTATGGACGCGCTCAGGCCACCTCTGTCCGTGCCGTTCCACGCAGTGTTCCTCGCTGGCATCGGTCCTCACGCAAGCGCCGAGCTCCTGGGCCACCGGAGCTCCATCAGGCGTGGGAGCCTCTGGCTTTGGGTAACGCCAGGAGGGGGCATTCTTGGGAAAGAGAGCGAACGCCTTCGATCAGACGGGAGCCCATTTTGGCCTAGCCCATACCAGGCAGGTTCTTTAGCGCTTGACTTCCTTGCCTTTCGGTCGTTCATAAATGACTGCGGCTGCGTGCGCGACGGCCACGTCGGCCCACGCGTGCTCTCTGCCCAGCACGCCGCCCAAAGTCACGAGCCCATTTCTGGCCAGCACCTTTCCAAAAGCGCTGCCGGGCCTGCTAAGCCCAAACCCCCTCCCATCCTTGTTGCCTGGGCATCATCTCCTCCTCCTCCTCCTCCTCCTCGCGGCACCGTAACAGCGTTCAGTTTGCCACGCAAAGGAGCCTGGGGGCTGGTGAAATCGCGAGCAATTAGGGGCTTTACGCAGCCAACGCCGCGGCAAAGGCACCGTCGCTGCCTGAAGCCCCCCGAGCCAGCCCGGCCGATGGGGATGTGCTGCTCGGCGGGCGGGCGGCAGCGGGGGCTTGCTGGCGTGGTGGTTTTGCCGTACCCTGGGTCACCCCCAGAGTTAGGGCCCTTAGTCCGTTGCATCGAGCACGGAAGCAACTGCGAAGCCCTACCCGCGTGCTTTTTGTCTTTAAATCTGCAGAACGCTCCAGCGCCGGACGCGCCCGCCGTGGGGACCAGGGAGGCACGGCTGCAAGCGGCCGCTGCTGCGAGGACCCAGCGGGATCGGGGGGGGAGAGAGCAGCAGGGGCGCTGGGGGTCCCTGGGGCCATTCTCCCTCTTTCCTTGCCTTTCCTAGACTCCGCGAGCTGGAAGAAAAAGACCCCGTCACCCCACGACGAGGCTGGCTGGCCATGCGTCTGATGGAGCCGGGGGGGCACGTCCGGGCAGAGGTCCTGTTTCTTGAAAGTCCCGGTCCCTAAATAACTCCCCTTCCCGGTCCCTAAATAACTCCCCTTTGCCGCAGGAGGAGCTGCAGGCGGCGGCGCGCGCTGCCGTCGGGGTGCAGCACCCGCGTCTCCCGCGGGAGGGGGTGCAGGGAGGGGACCCCGCTGCTCCTGGGGCGCGTGTGCTGCAGGAGGAGGGGACGATGTCTGCCCTCGCATGGGGGGGGCGTGAGTTAGAGCTGGGCATTTCGACACCTCCGTGTGCTTCTTAGTGCTTCAGCAGCGCCCAGCACCGTGGTTTATCGGCTGGGTTGCAGATGTTGATCCCAAGCACAGAGCTCGCTGGTCGCTGGGTAATTACCTGTCGTTAGGAGGTCAATAAACAGCTTCGATCCCCGTTTCACCGAGCTGATGTGATTTGCACATTTTTTTTCCCGGTGACAGGTAGCTGCTGCACAATTAGGGGTAGCCGTCAAAAGACCGTTGTGTCTTTATGAAATCGTCCCCGAGAGAACCTGGCTGCCAGGCAGCCGCTGCCAGCCCCGTTTGTCTCCCCGTGAGCCCCAGCAGGCGTTTGCTCTGCAGGGAAACGTCCTGGCCAGGAGTCCAAGGCAGCGAGGGAAGCAGCCATAAACCGTGGCGCCGGCTCCCTCCCTTCCACGGCAAACGTTGTCAGGGCCGAGCACGTTTTTTAAAGAGATTTCCCTTACTGTATTAGCTGACCAGCAACCCAACAGTGGGAGTGGGAATTCCCTTAAGGAGGACACAAATGAATCAAAATAGCCGTGTGCAGGCCCCCGAGGCGAAATCGGGGCTGGGAATCTCAGGGAGCTCCCAGTTAGGCTTTCGTGAGGCACTGAACTGGGCTGCACTGGCACCCCACTGGGATGCCCTGGGCCAGTCTCTCCCAGTTAATGGTCCCAGAGGAAGGAAAGAGCAAGCCAAGACTGCTCAGGCTCGGGGGTACAGGCGGAGGTGGTTTCCTTGGGCAGAAGGGCCATGTCTGGACGATGCCATCAGGAGAGCAGAGCGGAAAGGAGGTTTAGATTGGATTTTAGGGAATATTCCTTCCTCAAAGGGCTGTCAGGCACTGGAAGGGGCTGCCCAGGGAAGGGGTCGAGTCCCCACCCCGGGGGGGATTTAACAGCCGGGCAGGGGTGGTGCTGAGGGCCAGGGTTTGGGGGTGGGATGGCAGGGGAATGGTTGGGCTGGGGGAGCTGAAAGGGCTTTGCCAACCTGAATGATTCTGTGGTTCTATGGTTTTTCAGGCAGGGCTAAGGCATTTCGCTTTGCCTGCCCTGGCCAGAGCCTCTTGCTAATGTCAAGATCACGCCAAGGCTTCTCGGGGGGGGGGGACGCCTCCCTTTTGGGGGCGGCCAGCGCCCAGCTTCCCGGCGAGCCGAGCGTCAGAGCAGCCGCCGTTCACAGCAGCCCCGTTCTTCTCCCCTTGACCAAGGCCGGTCTGGTTTGCGCCGCGTTTCTGTCCTCACACAGAGATTTGGTTTCGTGTTCTCGGGGCTTTGAAAGTTGCTTTAGCGAGACCTGGACCTCTCAGCGTCATTCTCTTTATGGGAATCTGCTGCTGTTTATCCCAAATATTTGGTTGTCAGAGACCTCTGCATTCAGCAGTGGCTGGTGAGAGGCCAAGTTGCTGTCACGCCGAAAAGGTCACTGCTCAGGAGCCACCTCCGCGTGCCAAAGCGCCCCTTCACCGGGAGCTGACCAGTATCAGGTCTGTCTTTGTGCTAATTCGGGTTTCGTATGGTGATTGCCCAAGGTACAAGGTGATTCAGGAGGGATTAAAACATAACACCAGCTTCTTAACGCTCTCTTCCACCTTATCAAATGCTGCGATCTGGCCGTGACAGCGCGGCTTTGTGCGCCCGGCTGATCGGGTTGCAAGGAGAGTGACAGCTCCTTAAGTACTTTGGCACCGCTGCCGGCCCTTCCTTGGCCCCCCCCCCAGGGTATTTTTTAAAGCTCAGTTAATGTGTGACCAAAGCTGGCTAATCTGCTGGGAATCCCGCTTGCCAAGTTTGCAGAAAGTATTAATTCCGGGGTATTATTCTTCGGAGCTGAGGAGCAGCCCATCCACCCCTGCCGTTAAAGAGCGCACCGGGGGGGGTGAATAGTTCACCGCTGTCCCCTTGGCCAAGGCGTCCTCCCTTCCACCGCGGGCAGCCTTCGCGGTGCACGCCGGGCCGTGAGCCACAGGCAGGGGCCGCATTTGCCCTGTTGCCCGCAGGGGGGTTTCTTTTTCTTGCCCCAAGAGCTGCTGCGCCGGTGCAGCTGGAGGCAGCGGCTCCGTGTATCCGTGTGGTGCCGGTGATCGGGCTCCGTGTATCCGTGTGGTGCCGGTGATCGGGCTCCGTGTATCCATGCGGTGCCGGTGATCGGGCTCTGTGTATCCATGCGGTGCTGGTGATCAGGACCAGGACGGGGCGAAAGGGAGAGGCAGCACGGCTGCGGGCACACGTGGTGCCTTGGCTGAGCAGAACTTTTTCTCCTTTTCTCCTGCCCATCGCAGTAAATTATCCGGCAGCACATGAACCACGATGGACCAGGTGCGACACAATTTTTCGGCATGAAAGATCCTGGCCAGAAGTCTGAGAGGGCAGGGGCCCGGCCAGACCCGTGGTGTGGAGGCCAAGACCCCGGGCAGCTGCAGCACGTTGGCTGCACGGGATGGCGCGGCAGGGAGGCCAGCTCCCTGGGTATGCCCACGCTGGGGTCAACGGCCCCTCCGGACTCCAACGTGATCCAGAGCTGACAAGCTCTAAGCTGGGAGCTCCCTGGCTGCGTGGTCCATGGCATCACCATCTCAGCGGTACCTCCCCACGGCAGCACATCCCACCTCCAGTCCTCCCAGAGTGCTCCGAGGCAGAGGCGATGGACCTGGACACAACGGCACACCAGTTAGACCAGTGCAGCATTTCCACATCGGATGGTGCCTCTCCGAAGAGTCTGTCAGCCCAGGGTAGCCATAAAGCCGTGACACCCGACCGACGCACCTTCTCGTGGGGCTGCTGTTCCTTCCCAGTTCGACACCTCCTTTTCCTCAATCACCCAATGGATTATGAGCCATTTAGGTCACTGGGCAGGCGTTGCTGGCTTTGGCCCGTGTTGGGTAAGGTCACAGTTGGTAGACACGTTGGGATGGGAACGCTGGGCACGTCCTGCTGGCCCGGGCGGCGAATGCCCGGCTCCGTTACTGTCTCCATGCTCTGCCTTTGGATGGAGGGCGGCGCTGCCTGGGCCTGCGCTCACCACTCCTGGCGAGTGGCCCGTGCCCACTGCAGGGGCTCGCTGCGAGGGTGCAGAGCCCAGCACCGCGGCCCCGGGGACCGTGGGGGTGCGTTACAGTGAGGGGCGGCCAGGATTTGGACACATTTTTCAGTCAAAACCTCAATTTTATTTGAAAAAAGAAAAAAAAATCATTTGTCAGGGCATGACTTTTCACCTTGACAGGAGAGCAAGCCCAAAAGGCGGCTGCTGCCGTGCTGAACCCCGCGGTGCTGTGCGGACTGGCACCCAGAGCTGGCCGGGCCGGCCCCTGCGCTTACGGGTCGCTGCTCAGCGATTTACCCAACTCCCAAGATCTCTAGGGAAATATTTGCAATGGAAGTCACCAGAAACCAGACGTTGTTTGCTTTGCTCCCCACCAGTTGTTCTGGATGTCCCTGATGACATCGCTCGCCTCTTTCCTGCTGTCAAGCTCTATATATGAGGATGGCTGATGCGGGTCATCCTCAGCAGGCGGGGACGTGGGCTGGAGGGATCCTCGCAGTCGAGAGCTTGGTCAGGTAAGAGCAAACGTATCCCTCACCGAGCGTGCTCCTAGCTCCTGCTTCTGCAAACCTGGGTGCTTCCCAGCGGAGAATCCTTAATGTTCGTTCAGGAGTACTGGCGTTTGAACGAAAATTGTTGTTCTTGCCTGCTGGCTGCTGAGTTACGCTGC
>JADKXX010009637.1:0-21224 GCA_017310255.1 Butorides virescens | reverse complement strand
GTGCAGCGATTTCACCCTGGAGGAACACGAAGTCAACCGTAACGGCAAATATTGCCGACGTTTTGGCCTGTGCTTCCCCTGTAACTCCAGGCTGTGGTCGGGCGAGTGGCAGGGGGCCTGGGGGACCCAAGCCAGACCCACGGCGGGTCCCCACGCTGCCCCTGCCGCCATGGCGGGCACCCGCTGGGCCCCTCCGCAGCCTCCGCCAGCCCCCGCAGGAGGAGGGTGCCCCGGACCCGGACGCCCCCACCGGCACGGTGAGTGGGGACCCCCGCTCGGCGCTGGGTTCACAGGGACGCAGGGCTGCCCCCCATGCCCCCCGGCCCTGCCACACGACACCTCAGCACCACCACGCCGTTCGTCAGGGTCTCCGCTCCCTTAGGGGATAAAAGCGATCGCAGGACCACGCGGCCGGCGCCTCGGGCGTGCTGCTGGGGGGAGCAGGTTCTGCTGGAAGCCGCCAGGCACGCGTGCCGCCCTTCTCTCTTCTCTGCCACGGTCTCCTGAGCCCCCCCCGCTCGCAGCACGGACCCTCGCAGCCCCGGTCCCCGCGCCGAGCCCTGGTCCCCCTCGCGCTGCAGGTAACCCGCTCCGAGGAGCAGCCGCCGGGGCAGGGGACGCCTCCCTGCCTCTTCCTCCTCAGAGGCATCGTCCCAGGCGTCCCGTGTTCTTGAACGAGCTCTGACTCAGGTCCAGGATGGGAAGCCATGGCGGGCCAGCGCCCGGGCTGTCCCCCCGTCCCTCTTGGGTGACAGACGAGCCCTGCGGCTGCCCCGGCTGCCTGGACGGGGGGCTCTCTGGGGTCCCCCAGCGGGATGAGATGCTCAGGGCCTCCATGGGGCTGAGCGCCCAGGGAGCTCGGCTTCGCTGCAGCCAGCTGAGGTACAGACTGGTGGGACTGGGGTGATTCAGGACCAGATCTGCCCCCCGAGAGCAGCTCGGGCTCCTGCCTGCTCATGTGTTCCGCCGGCTCCGGCGTCGGCACCGTTGGTGCTCCTGCTTTGGATGCTGACCGGTTTTCCAGGCGTTCCCCCAGTTGTGACAACTGCTGCTGAAAGCTGCGGTCCCTGAAGGTTCCTTCAGGAAGAGCAAAGGCGTGCTCCAGCTGGCGGCTACGGCAGAGGTGGTGGTGACCCTCCCTGGCGATGCCCAGGGGGCTCTCTGCCTTCCGAACGTCGTAGGCACGAAGGGACAACCCCCGCGGGAATTCCGCCCGCAGTTTCCCCCTCCCTGCCCGGCGGGTGCTGGGGCGCTGGTAGATGGGACCGGCGCCTGACGCGGCACGGCTGGGCTGCAGGCGCGGGCTTGGGCAGTGCTGGAGGAGCCACCCCCGCCCCCTCTGTTTGACCACAGGACGCCTCCTTGCTGGCCCAAGGTCAAGGAGAACGAACTGAGGATGAGCATCAGCCTGGGCGGGGCGATTCGCCCATCGACGCCTGCGAACGCTGCACGAGCTGCACCGCTTATTTACCCACGGGCTCTTTCCCGCTGAAGCAATGAGGCTTTTGCTAATTTAAGGCCCCAGAGTGGCCAGTTGCTCCTGGGGGGAGAGGCAAGAGCTGGGGTATTGCTGCCTTTGAGACTGTCCTGCCCCTGCCCGGTCCAGATCCACCCTGAAACCCACCTCCAACCTCAGACTCCGTTTTTTCCGTCATCTTTCATGCTCCTTTTCCCTTCGCCTCTGTATTTATCCCCCCATTTTCCTTTAGTTGTTGTCTCTCAAGCCTCCTTTAAACTGCCGAGGTCTTTCGTGGAGGCACCAGCCACCTCCTGGGTGCCCCCGGGCTGCCTTCACGGCGCAGCTGGTACGCCATAAATCCACACTCTTTAGTTCGTGGTAACTTTTTTTTTTAATCAGCCTGGTGCTGTTTCAGTACGTAATTAGCTCGCTGGAGGTAATTGCTCACCTCTCGCTGTCCTTGTGCCCTGCTGAATATGACCGAGCACCCCCCCGAGAGGAGCTGCCCCAAATGTCCCTGGGACCCTTGGCGCCACCCGAGACCCAGGAGCATCCCCAGCCCCTGGGGCACCCCCCGCGCCCTGGCAAAGGAACCCTGATGCTCAGGGGAGGGCCCGGGCTCTGTGTCTCCCATGAAAATTCGGAGAAGCAGCGAGGAGCGGGAGGGATCACAGATTTCCACCCCTCCGCCTGGGCAGCGCGGGCGGCGCGGGGCTGGACGCGGCTGCTGCCGTGGCTGCGCGCTGGCACCCGCTGCAACGCCCAGCACCTCCTGCACCGCGGCCACGGCCACGCTGGGCACCCGCGGTCCGGTGACCGCCCTCCTGGGGGGGTCTGAGGCGCTCAGCGGGGCTGGGTGTGTGGGGAGGATTTGTGGCCGGGGGCTGCCGGGTGCCAGCACCCTCCTGTCCCACTCCGGGCCGCTTTGGGAGAGCAAAGCGAGGCCCTGAGTCGCTGTGAGCAGCGGCACCCACCCGTGCCACGGCCCCTGTCCCTGCCATGGCCACGGCCAGCCACGCTGGGCCACGTGCAGGGAGCTGTGTGGTGCCAGGATGGACGGGACCCGATCCGGAGCATCCCCTGCCCGGGGACGAGAGCCCCTGCACAGCACCAGGGGCTGCTCTGGATCAGCAGATCTGATCCTGCTGGGCCCTGGGACCCGGCGCCGCTGCGCCAGGCGTGTGCGGGGGGCAGGAGGGGCCGAGCCCCGAGGAGCGGGGTGGCCCAGGCAGAGCCGGTGGGCACCGCACCGCGCCGGCGGGCAAGGGGCCGAGCCCTTGGGGCTTGGTGGGTGCTGCTGGCCGCGCTCCGAGGCTGCTGCGTGAGCGTTGGTGCAGGGTTCAACACTTCAGAGCCAGTGAAAAGGAACGATTCCTGCTTCATCTTTCCCTGGCCTTTCCTTGTTCCTGCAGGCCGGGTATATAAGAGCTGCTCCCGCCAGCCAGCGCCCAGAGGCCGCGGGCAGCGGCGCCGCCACTTCAAAGGGCTCCAGGTAAGTGGCGTGAAGGCGCCGCGGCCGCGCAGCTCCCGTTCCCGCGCGGCGACCGACGGTAAAGCGTAACGCGGCTTTAAAAGCAGGAATTTTTAATGATGTTTGCCTTTGATTTCTCTAGCAGCACTTAATCATTTATGAAAATTAATTTTTAAAGGCAGTAGAGCTCTCGCTTGTCAAACTCCACAGTTCTTTGTGTTGTTGTTGGGTCTGTTATCACGACGAAGCTCGCAGAAATGATGGGGGGGGGGTGGTCATGATCCTGGTGACCAGAATTCCGACTGATTTTTAGCTTATCAGGTCTCACCTTGGCTGGTATGAAACAAGCGTTCGCCTGCAGCGCCACGCGCACATTTTGCACGTGCAAGGCGTTCGGCTCCCCGGCACGCGCGTGACCGGGGCGGTGCCGCCCCCGCCGATCTCGCTAATAACCGCCGCGGCGGCTGTCTGCTCCGTCGCGTGTTCTCTCTCTTCTGAAAGACCCCAAACCCATTTGGGTGCCCTTTTGCGCCGCCACGCACGCCTGGCAGAGGCCCTCCAACAGATCCCGCTGGTTTTATCCGACACGACGCCCAGCGGGGGCGGCCCAAGCCTCCGTCGTTCGCTCCCGTTCGAGAATCACAGCTGGAGGAGCTGCGCATCGTCAGGGGCTGATCAAAGGGAAAATGTAAAAGCCAGGCTGGTGAATTAAGGTCTGATTTAATTGTGCCAAGAGCTGTCATAGAGGGATTTTTTGTTTTTGTTTTTTAAGTATCTGGAACAGATAAAGGAGTTGTTCAGCCTGGCCTAAATAATAACGTCATTTCCCAGTGCTGAGCCCCAAATCTCCAGCCCGTACCTTGTTTTTCTTGGAAGAGACCAGGCAGGGTGCCCGGCCGGGGTCTGCGCCAGCGGGTGCTCCCGAACTGGGACCCGCGGCAGCGCTTCCCCGGGCGCCTGTTTTCATCTCTTCGCAAGCGCCTTTCTGCACATAAACGAACGCCCCACAACGCTGGTTGCCACCCCACGAAGTCCAGCTCGTGTGAGGTCCCTGAAGGCGCTTGCCTTTGACCCGGGGCAGCTCAGCCACAGGGCAAGTGGACCCTTTCCATAGCCTGGATGGAGCAAGATGAGAAAAGCAAACAGCCTGGCCACGGGGAAGTGAGTCCGGTCTTGGCTGTGCTTGAGCTTCGCCAACGCGAGGCGTCGTTCACAACGGGGCGAAGGACACAACTCTGGCACACGCCACTTTTCCTCCGGCTGTGCCCCTTTGCGTGTCCTTCTTTCAGGGCCATCTCAGAGTGGTTGGAAGCCATCCGCCGCCTCGCTCGGGACAAGGTCCCCCTGCCTCGTCCCCATCCCTCTCGCTCTCTTTAAAATGGCTTCTTCTCCCTCCAAGCTTCCTCGCGATGTCAGGCGCCCGGCTCTGCAGCGGCGTAGCCCAGCCGATGGAGACCCCGATGACTCCAGAGGAGCACATCACCCTGCTCCGCTTCCTCCCTGATAGCCAGAAGCAGTTTGACCTTTCTGGGTGGAAAAAGGGTGCTGTGGGTCCAGCCTGGTCCCTTGGGACTGGGGGCTGGGGGCTGCGTGTCCAGGGGGACCCCAGGGCAGCGCACGTGAAGGACGGAGAGCCAGACCGGTGCCCAGGCTGCCGATTCCTGCCCGGTGGGGCTGGTGCTTGGGCTGATGTAGATCTCTCCACAGGTGCTGGGACCAGAGATGCTGCCTTTCTGGTGTCTCGTCTTCCTTGGGGGCCTCCTGCCCACCTCCCAGGGCTTCCTCAACCTGGGCAGCGTCCTTGGCCTGAGCCCAGCGCAACCCAAATCCGGTGAGCTCAGACGTTTTCCATGTTTCCCAGGGGAACGTCATGGCACAGGTGACCGCCTTGGTCCTGGTGTGTCCTGTGCCACGTCGGGCTCGTGGAGCATCCCTCTGCTCATCAGAGACCTGCCTCCCGGCGGGCTCGGCTCCACGGGGAACCCAACTTTGCACAAGGATGCTCAGGGGTCCCCGTGAGACCTCACGAGCAGGTCAACGTCACAGAGCTGAACCAACCTTTCTCGTCAATTAAGTCTTTCCAGCAGTGGAAGTCTGATTAGTAACCGGAACTTCCTTGGTGCAGGCCTGCTTGGTACCGGTCTTCTCAGCAGTGAAGGTCTGGTCAACAAAAAAGGCGGATTGCTTGGCACAGGCCTTCTTGGGGAAGGTGGGCTATTTGGTACCGGCCTCCTTGCTAGAGGAAGTCCAAGTGGAGAAGAAAGTGGAGGTGCCCTTGCTGCAGGAAATGACTCCAGCACATCTGGGGTCCTTGGCACAGGCCTCCTAGGTGAGGAAGGTCTACGTGGCATGGGTGTGCTTGGGTGTGCTCGGCAATGAAAACCAGAACAGTAATGGATGTCTGACTGTTGCAGGAGGACAACCTGGCAGCAGTGGTCTGCTCGGCACAGGCATCCTTGGTGGGAAAGGCCTTGGCAATGGTCTCCTTGGCAATGGCCTCCTTGGCACTGAAAGCCTTCTTGGAGAGAAAGGGCTGCTTGGAAAAGGAGGTCTTTTAGGCAATGGAAGTCTACTTGGTCGCAACGGTCTTCTGGGTGGAGGAGGACTGCTGGGTGAAGGCGGACTGCTGGGTGAAGGCGGACTGCTGGGTGGAGAAGGACTGCTGGGTGGAGGAGGACTGCTGGGTGGAGGAGGACTGCTGGGTGGAGAAGGACTGCTGGGTGGAGGAGGACTGCTGGGAGAAGAAGTCCCTGTCAAGTCAACACGCTTTGCCTGGTAAGTCAGAGCAGAAGCACAGCGGTGGTGCTCGCTGCAGGGTAACAAATAACCTTCAGAGGAGAGGGTCCCCTAACGGGGGGCTCCAGAAACCACCAGTCCTGGGCTCGTGGCTCGCGTGAAGAGCTGCGACGGGGGAAATTCCAAGCAGAGATGGGAAAAGTCTTTCCCATGGGAGTGATGTGATGGGCACCCCGAGAGGTGGGGGAATCTCCACCCTTGGAGATGGCTGAGACTCAGAGGGACACAGCCCTGAGCAGCCTGACCCTGCTTTGAACTTGGCTCTTCTTGGGGTGGGGGCTGGCCCTTCCCCACCTGCACGTTCAACTGGGAATATCCACATGGGTAACAGGTCAAACGATGATCGGGAAGAGTCGGGCCTGTAGGGTCTGCTCCTGCTGGTTCTGCCGTCTCAAGGGGGGGTTTGCTTCGGTGTCGACCCCCAGGTTGAAGGTGCTGAACCTCGAGAAAGCCCGAGTGATGTGGAAGCTCCTTCGCGGGGGCAAGCTCGTGCTGAACCTGTACTCAAAACTGGTGCTGCGCTTGCCAGGGTGAGCAGGGCTGGTGGGAGAGACCGGGGAGCGAGGCCACGGGCGCCTGAGGGTGCTGGGGAGGACGGGACGTCCCCAACTGCTGCAGAGATGTCCCCAAGCGCTGAGCGAGGGGCTGTGCCGTGCTGCTGCCCCTCCCTGGGGCCGTGTCCCCACTCCAAAGGCGCGGACTCAGCCCGGCAGCCGGCAGAGGCAGAGATCCTTGCGGACAAGGTGTGGGAAGCAAAGTGCCACGAAGGTTCCATGGTCACCTTGTCCTTCCCCCTCCCAAAGTCAGAAGTGCCCTGGAAGCCCCCCCGTGCACACTGGGGCTCGATGAGCGGCTGGCAGGACCGGGCGCCTGGTGGTCCGGCCGCAGGACGGGCTCCTTTCTGGGCTGCTGTTGCCTCCTCCATAACCCCCCTTATTTGCCAGGATTTTTCACTTTCTGAGCGGGTCCTCGGTAGAAACGAACGTGACGGCACATCTCGCGCTGACCCAGGACCGCCCCGGTGACCTCAAGCTGGTGATTGAGGACTGCAGCAACCTGCTGGGCGGCTTCAGCGTCAACCTGCGGAAGGGGTGAGCGTGGGCGCGCTCGCCGCCCCGGGCTTGTGCCCCGAGGTGCTGAGCGAGGACGGAGCCGTCACGGGCGGGAGCTGAGCCTGACCCCCCTGGGCTGAGCTGGGGCTCGGCCGCGTTTCGGGCTGGGGGAGGTTTCCCCCTCCCTCGCCCCCCAGTGGGGCTCCAGCTCCCGGGCTTGAGCTTCAGCGCTGATGAATGCAGCAAAAACCTCAGCGTGCGGAGTAAACGGCAGCTCCCTCACCCAGCCCTGAGGGGCCCGGGGGTTTTCCTCGTGGAAAAGCCCATTTTTTTTTCTGGGAATCCTGCAAGGGGCTGGGGTGCTGGTGCGTGCACAGGGCAACGGCTGAAACCCGGGGCTGGCGTGGCCGTGGGTCAGCTCTGTGAGCCTGCGGTGGGGCAGAACCCCGGGCTCAGCGCCGGGCAGGGGTCTGTGCAGGAGCAGCCGGGTTTTGGGAAGCAAAGTCCCGAGCATCTGCAGCTCCCGGAGCCCGGGTGGGCCAGTGGGTGCCCCTCCTGGGCAGAGGGGTTTGGCTTGGCCCCGACGCCGAGCCCCGGGCTCCGGCAGCCCCCGCACTGATCCTGGTCCCTTTCTCCTCCCCAGCTTCCTCACCAGCCTGGTGAGCCGCGTGCTGAACGCGTCGCTTCGGTCCCTCGTGCCCGCGCTGGTGAGTGCCCGACAGCCCCGGCAGCTCGCCCGAGGTCCCTGCCCGTGCCGGCCCCGTCCAGCACGTTTCCGTACAGGAACGCGGGGGTGCGCAGGCACGGGCCCGCGCCCACGGCCCGCGGGTGGCCTCTGCAACCCCCCTTGGTCTTCCTCACAGCCGGGGCTGGTTCGTTAGCCGTCATCCCAACCCCGCCACGCAGCGCTGCGGGACACTTGGTCACCAATTCCCTCCTGGGCAGCGAGGCGGGGGCAAGCAGAAGCGACGGCCGCGCTTAGGAGCGGGGGGCTTGTTAGGAAATCCCTTGTGCTGACGGGGGGACCCGCGCCGTCCCGAGGGCTGAGCGGTTTGTGCCGCGCTCTTCCCATGGGGGAAACCGCGGGAGGAGCTGGTGGTCCCACCCGGGGTTGAAGGCGGTCCAGCTCAACCGGTGGCAGGGAAGGGCCTGGCCACGGCCGCGGTGCCCTCACCCGGCTGTGCCGCTCCTTGCCCTTGCAGCTCTGCCCGCTGGTGAACATCTGGGTCAGCATCGTCAATATTAAGCTGCAATTCCTCAACCGTAAGTCGTCGCCTTTTCTTTCCTGTATTCATTTCTAGCCTGACACTTGAGTTTTGCACATCGAGCCGTCTCCGCAGGGGCCCTCGGGAGAGCGGGAGCCGTGGGAGGAGGAGTTGGTCTGCAGGGAGCGGGAGCTGCTGGGGGGGGGGGGGGGGGGGGACACGGTCCTGGCTCCCCCCCACTGTGACCGGACACCCCGAAACCACCACGATCCTCCCGTTCTCATGGGCGGTTTTCTGACCGGGGCTGGACCTGAGCTGCTGCCAAGAGAGGGGGCTCTGCTGGGACCCCCCGGTTTGCAGCCCCGCAGAACTGGGGGGGTCGGGGGGGGGTGTCCCTCCCCAGCTCTGTTCACTTCGAGTCCCGCACAGAGGCAATTGCCCTGCATGCAGCCTTGTCCCCATTAGCCCAAAACGTGTCCCGTGGGATGAGACACGCAGCAGGTAGCTCCAGGACAGCAGCTTTCATGGGAGCCTTTCGCCTCCCGGTGGTTTGGGGTCCACGGGCAGGATGAGGGGGGGGTTTTCCTCCTCTGGAGCTGGGGCTGCGGCCGGGCAGGGTCTTTGCGCTCCCGGCCAGCGCGGCTCCGGGCGGGCAGAGCTCTCGGAGCGGCAGCCGGTGCTGCCCAGCCCTGACGGCCTCTCCCTCTCCCCAGATGTCCTCTCCTTTGGGCTCCTGGGGAAAATCTACTCTGCCCTCTCCAATTTGCCGCTGTCGTCCGGGCAGTTCGTGGAGCTGGATTTAGAGGTACGGCCGTGCCCCGTCCCTCGCCCCCCCCGCCCTCCCGCCTGCAGTCAGGCGCTTTCATGGAATCATTGCGGTTGGCAAAGGCCTCCGAGATCATCAGGTCCAACATCCACCTTTAACACCTCCTTGGTTTTTGCAGAATTCCCCGTTCCCAAGCACCTTCATCGACTGGCTCCTTCGGAGTAAGTCTGGCCCCGGTGCCACCTGGGGGGTCCCCCTGGTCCCTGAGCCCCTGAGCCAGGCAGGGGCGGCAGCGGGGATGCGCGGAGGGGACGAGCCCTGGCGCGGGGCGGTGGCCGAGAGCGGGGCCCGGGGGCCACGGGGTGCAGGCAAAGCCATGGGGGGGCTGATGCATCTCGGGGTGGTCCCACAAAGCGCTTCCACCCCCCACGGTGCTGTGGGGTGGTTGGGGTCCCTGGTCCGCAGAGGCAGCCCCCAGCCCGGGCAGTTTTATCCCTGAGCGGCGGCTGCTGCGCCGCGCTCGGTGGCTCCGGGCGTACGAAGTCTCTGCGCTCCTACCAATGCCCTGCACAGCCCTGGAAAAGTCATTTCACCTCTCATAAAAGGATTTAATAATATTTACTTAATAGGAGTGAATAATGGTCCTCAGGATGCTGTGAGGATTAATTAATATTTGCAGAGGTGATTGGAAGAGCTTTCAGCTTCATAAGCATGCAAAGTTAATCTATAGCGAGGGAAGGGAGAGCTGGAAGCCGTCCCAGCTCCCCCGGAGGTGCGTTCCTCAGGGCGCTAAATCATCTCTGCCCATAAAGCCGGGGCTCTCCGCCCGCCGGCGCATCGGGCGCTGCGGAGCCCGGCCCCACGGGTGGGGGCTCAGGGGGCCGGGGGGCTGGGGCGGGAGCGCACTGACCGGGGTCCCTCTCCCCCAGCCACAGGCATCGATTCCGGCAGCGTTCCGTAGCCACGGGGCCAGCAGCGCCATGGGGTAAGGATGATTTGCTGGCTGGGGACCTGGCTCAGGGCTCTGCTGCGGGACGTGCCGGTGCCGGTGCTGGTGCCGGTGCTGGTGCCGGTGCTGGTGCTGGTGCTGGTGGCTGGGCTGGGTGAGACGAGCCCACCGGGGCTGGCCCTGCCGCCTGGTAGCGGGAGGTGACGGGGGAGCACGGGGCGGCCACCCCAAGCTCCCGCGCTGCCCAGAACCTCAGCTCCAGCATCCCCCCAGGGACTCCCGCCGCTCCGCCCCGAGGAGGAGGAGGGAAGGGAGGAAGACGACTCGATACATGGAGAATAGACGTGAAAATGGAGAAACCCAACCAAGAAAATACGCTTTTTCTTCTGCATTACATTTCAGCCTTGACAGACTTTGGTGTCTCTGTCCAGCCCAGCGTTAGCCATGCCAATGGCTAGCCATGCCTCGGTTGGTTAGCCATGCCCTGGTTAGCCATGCTGTGGTTAGCTGTGCCACAGTTGGTTAGCCATGCCGCGGTTAGCCATGCCCCAGTTAGCCATGCCCCGGTTAGCCATGCCGCAGTTAGCCCTCTGGGCCAGCAGCAGCGATTTGGTGCCGGTGCAGCCGTCCCGTTGGAGTTCTGTGAGTTTGCACCAACTGCCCCAAATCCCCAGGAAGGGCCAGAGAGAAAAAGGACGAACACTGACGGGATGTAAGCGCTTTCTCTTGGCGCTCCTTCTACTTCTTGCCGAGTTTACCATTTCCAAAGGGAATTTTGCTGCTTCCAGTGACTTTGTGCTGCTAAACGGAAGGCAAAGGCCCCCAGCCTAATCCAGACCTGCGCTTTGCTGCTTTGGCCCTGACGGTTCCGCTTTGAACCGACCGGTGAACGCTGTCCTGTCCGGTGAGCTCCGCGGGGGCTTGGCTGTAGCAGCGGGGGCGAGGCGCGTTCACACCCCTGCTCTTACTCTGTACAATAAAAAAGATTTTTCTCCATCGGCATCCAGCACGTGACTTGGTTTCTTTCCAAAGCACCGAAGGATTTTTGCATTTGCAAGGGTTTTGCTATTTATCTCTCCTATCAGCGACAGGAGTAACTCACATGCAAAGAATATTTAATAGGTAAATCTGCTGGAAAGGGGGGGCACGGCAAGCTGCAGCCCCGGAGCTGAGTCTAAGCCCTGCCCAGCCCCGACGGACCCCGTGCCTCTCTCGCAATTAAAGTAGCTGCAGGAATGTGGTCAGTGTGAGCAATAGCTGTTCCCCTCATTTGTATTTATGCAGATTTATTCTGCCCTTGTCCCCGCGTTGCCGGTTCTTTTATTCTGTGTTCCTGCTCCCTGCTTGTTGCCAGCGAGCTGGGAGCTGTTTGACATGAGCACACACGTCCCTGGTGCCCGCCGGGGCAGCCCCCCCTGCGCTGGGACCGGGACCCCCGGGACCCCCAGGGAGGGCAGGGGGCGATGGCCGGCGAGCTGCCGGGCGCAGGAGGAGCCGGGTCCCGGCCGCGGGGGCTTGCTGGGTGCTCCCCACAGGGAAATGTGCCCTGGCCTTGGCAGAGCCCCCCGCCCGGCAGCGCCTCGATGGGGGTTTGCTTTGGGGGGGGTTTGCTCAGGCAGCGCCATCCCGCTCCCGCCCGGCTTCTGCTTGCACAAGAGAAATAGGAGAGGCCTGGGGCTGCCGGCGAGGGTTTGCTTTGGCCCCTGTAAATGCAAAACCAAAGCCCCGAAGGCAAACAGCAGCCTTGGCTTTCACGGTGGCTCCGCTTTCCTCTTCCCTACGCTGCTTGTGGTGCCAGCGCAGGCAGCCCTGCCGCGGCCGAGCACGGGGGGGGGGACAGCAGGACCGCTCTGAGCATCCCCTGGGCTTTTCCACCCAACAAGGGCAGCAGAGCCCTGGGAGGAGGAAGAGAATCCCACCACCTGCGGCTGGGGCAGGAAAGACGCTGGGCGAGGGGTAGGGGCTGGGGGGGACGGGCACGGAGGGTGCGAGCGCCAGCCCCGGGTTCGGTTTGTGCCCTGAGCCCCAGCACACCTTCCTCCTGCCCCGAGGATCCCGGGCCGCTGCCGGCGGGCACCGCTGCTCCCTTCTGGGCATGGGATGGGGAAAGCTTCCCCCCCGCAACACTAAAAGGGCTTTTCAAAAGGGATTTTTATTTTTTTGATCAAGAAATCACGGGATGATTTTTTTCTTAGAAATGTCAGAACAGCCTTTGAAATGCCTTCTGGTTTGTTCTGATAGCTTCAAAGAAAACCTCCCGCGATGCCTTTTTAAACTCCCTGTAATTAAATAACAGAAGGATGACATTAAAAAAAAAAGAAGAAACAGGTTAAAAGATGAGGCTGAATAACCCGAAGGGAATAAAGCACCTTGTTCAGGCTCAACAGCCCCGTATCAGCTGGGCTGAAAGCAAAGCTTGGTTTTGTTTCCGAGCCTCAGCCACTGCCCTTGGCATCGCTGTGGCTGCAGAAAGGGGCGGAGGACGCTTCTGTCTGGCTTTCCCTTCTCCCAGCAGTGCGCGGAATATCAATGAGCCCGAGCCCGGTGCTGGAGGCAGGGCTGCACAGTGCCCGGCTGCACGCGGGCGCTCGCGCCGTGGGATTCTTGCGTGCAAGCCCCCGGCAGGGGCTGGGCAAGCGGCGTCTCCCCGCGCCCGGGCCTGGCAGCCAGCAGGCACCCACAGGGGCGCCCCGAGCACCCCGGGAGCGATCTTAGCAATGCCGCTGCGCAGCAGGTTGGGTCGTGGCAGCGTTTCCTTCCACGGAGTCGGGCAGCTTCATCCTCCTCGTTATTGCGAGAAGCGCGCGTAAGGAAACGAGGCTCATGCTCGCATTAATCCTCGCCCCACGTGGCCGATCCATGTCCCCCCACCCTGCCCCACACGCACAGCCAGCGGGCGCTGGGCCGCTCCCGGCGTGCCCCTGACCGGCGTCTGACCATCTCCTCATCCCTGATCCACGCCTGACCATTAAATAACTCAGCCAGCAGAGGGAAAAAAAAAAACAAACTTGAAAGAATACCTGGGAGATACAAAGCCATTGATGAAAACCATCAGGAAATAGATATCAAGCAACGACACCACGATGAGAGCTTATTAATGGGAAAGTCCAAAGATAAAACTAATTTAAAGCTGATGAGACAGGACGTCTCATCTTCAGGAGACCGAGAAGTCAATAGTCAGCTGCCAGTAAAGGCAATAAACTGCGCACAAGGGAGGAGGGAGAGGCACCGGGCTCCCGAGCCCCGGGAGCAGCCGTTGCTGTGACAGCCTTGGAAGACGGGCGCGGAATTCACAAACCCCTGGAACATGGGAGCTGGCAGTCGCCATCAGCGCCTCTGCCCTTGGCACTGGGTTCACAGCCCCAGGAGGGCCCCGGGAAGGTGCGGTGCTCGGGGGGGGGTCTGCAGACAGAGGGCAGAGCCCCGGCGCTGACGGTGGGAGTGGGTGCTGGGTGTGCTGGGGAGCAGCGTGGGGCTGGGCTGGGGGACACTGGGGGGGCGCGGGCAGGGCCCGGCCGCTGCGGCGATGGAGACCCCCTCGCGTTTCCAGTGTGGCAGAGTTCGCTGCCAGCTGGGAAGGAGCCTTAGGAGCAGGCGTGACCTTCCCGGCGGAACCCAACCACAGTTCAGAAAGGCGTGAACTAAAAATGTAAAATAGAAAACATTTTTAAAAGTTCTTTAGGTTGCATTAAATCCCTAAGCTTTATGCAAAGAGCTTCAGCAATGGGGATGAAAAGCCACTGAAGGAAAGCTCCGTGGATGCCCTGGCCATACTGGGGGGAGGAGGAGGAGGTGGCTGGGGGACAGGGCTGGCAAGCGGCTGAAGCCTGTCTGCTGAAGTGAAAGCCCGGGAGGAAAGGGAAGGCGAGCATCTCACCCCCAGCGCTGCCCCACGGGCCGCTCGGCGCGTCGCTCCGAGGCGATGCCTCTCGTCATCTGCCAGCGCTCCAGCAGAGCAGGGGGCTCCGGCTGACCTGAAGCAAATCACGCTTCCAGGCGGCCATCAGGGAAAGCGTCAGCCCTTCCCTCCAGCTTCATTGGTATTCAGAGGGAAAACGGATCGCAGCCCACCGGGGGGTCTGGGAAGGACACAGACACCACAGCCAGCCCTGGCGCTGGGACCGACCCGGCTGCTCTGCCTGAGCTGCCCGGAGTGTCTTGGAGGAGGGAGCGAGGGGGGTGTGGGCAGGGACCGGGGTCTGTTCTGAGATCGTCCTCAGGCCAGCGACCAGCAGCCAGGAGCAGGCGAAGGCTGGCTGAGGGCGCCCGCTGCCGTCTGTCTGTCCTCACCGTCAGCGCAGCCAGGACCTGAGGACAAGTGGGTTTGTTCTCCAGGGCTGCGTGACAAACGGGGTCATGAAATCCCGGTGCCAGGAGATGCCTTGGGGCACAGCTACTGTAAAGCAAATGTCACCCCCCCACTTCAGGTCTGTGCTCATAAAACCCATCCACCAAATCCCTCGCCAGGGCTTTGTCCATGGCAGCGGCTGGGGCACAACTGGGAGGCAAAAAAGCCTGTGCAAGCGAAACCACAAGATCCCACAGTACCTGGGGTTGGCAAGCCCCCACGCAGCTTCCATCCCTTTTGCCTACAGACTCGCACGGATCTATGGGGGGTAGGTTGTTGCCAAAACAGAAATATATATATATATAATTTTTTATTTTTCTTTTTTTTATATATGTATAAAAATATACACATATCTCCCTGTTCCTACCCCCTCTCCTCCTGACCCAACTTCCTTGTTTCTTCATGGAGGAAACGTGCTGCTGGTTTTGTCCCCTGGCAGCAGGGACACCTCAGGGACGAGCCGCAGAGCGGGCGAGGGCAGTACGACAGAGCGGAACTCCCTTCAAGGTCTGCGAGCTGGCAGAGGTAACCTGAAAGGAACAGCACAACGGTCCTCAGGAACAGAAAGGCTGAGGAACAGACTAAAATCCATTCTAATTTTAGGCTCTCCTGGCAGCAGCTGCTCTGGAGAACAGCACGGTGCCAGACAAATAGCCCAGGGAAACGAGTACTGGAGACAGGTCACCTTCACCAAGACGTAGTCCCCTGGCTGGGCTCTGACCAGAGCCCCGCAGCCCGCAGCATCCTCCATCTCGGCATCGGGGAAGATCACCTTGATGTTGCCGTCATTCCTCCCACACAACTCCGAGACAGAGCGCTTGCTGGGCTGAAAGGAGGACAGGGAACATTACCTGCCTGGCAGTAGCTCTGGTTCACTGCTGGGCTTTATTGCCTCAGGAATTAATTGAGCACTATTGCCAGAATTAAAATCCACATTGCACACTGTTAGCACACCACGTAACAAAGTCCTACAGCCAGAGCTTCTGTGTTGACACCCACACACCAAAGCCAACGTTTCAAAGCCTGCACTAATCCCGTGCTTGGCCAGAGACACATCTCTAACCCAGCCCTTTCCCCGTGCTCAGCTCAGCGCTCTGGAAAAATCAGGCTGCCTGCTTAAGCGTGTAGACAAGGTCTTGGAGTCCTAGGGCTGTGTGGAGAAAGGGGGAAGGGAAGGCAGAGGTGGCGAGTGCTGTGTGCAGCCCAAGGGCCTCCTGGCCAGCTAGCGGGTGGAAGGAGAACTCTGTTCCAGGCACACTCACCCCCTCCACCAGCACCAGCTGAGACTGGCCCACCATCGCCTCGTTTGCCCTTGCAGCCTCCTCTCGAAAGACGGTAATGAGCTCCTCCAGCCGCCTCTTTTTTACGTCTGCGGGCACATCATCTTGCAGCCGGTGATACGCTCGGGTCTTCTGTGAACAAAGCAAGCATGGCTCCTCAGTAACCAGACACTGAAATCAGAACCTTGTCTGGCCCCAGCCAGCTTGGCTGCTCTTCAGGCAACAGCTACAGTTTGTTTTTACAATCTCAGGGAACGTTTTCAGCACCAACAACATCCCTGAGTTCCTCACGTTCTTTCTGCACCACCTTTTGGTAGAGGGTTTGATGTAGGGCGCTGAGTATCGGTGGCTGCGCAGCTCCTGGGTGAGATGTGCCTGTTGCCTGTCTGTCCAGGCAATGGATTCTACTGCTTCTAGTTCCATGTGCTGAAAGGTGATCCATGCTCCTTTGCCTCCTTCTGTTTCCCAACCTCTTCCCTGTCAGCATCTTGCACTTTGGAGAGCATTCTAATGGAGACTTGCCAACGAGCCACTCTCCTCCTGGAAATACCTTCTGAACATTCACCACTTCTCTCCAGACTCGACTGACAGAGTCTCCATGGCTGGGCTGGAGCCCAGCTACATCACCACAGTTTCTCATCAGCAAAGAAAAATGTACCCGCAGCCAGGTCTCCGCAGACAAGGCTGCTCTGGAGCACCTGCAGAACCAGGTCACCCATCAGTAATCAACCCTGACGCTCAGACAAGGGAGCTGGAAGCCTTTCAGGCAGAGAGGTGGCCATGTTGCATGCAAGCAAAAAAGTCTACTGATATACCAAGTCTTCAGGTATTATTTTCAGTAGGTTTGGGGGATTTTTAGTGTCTTATTGTGAGAAAGAGCACTGAGGGATTAGGTGAGATACCCAGAGATAAGAGTCTTCTCCATCAGGTCCTGTGCTCACCTGCCTCATGCTGTAGGCAAACAGGAATCCTACGTTGTAGCGGACCTCCCGCAGCAAGGACACGGTCTGCTGGTGATCCTCTTCCGTCTCTCCACAGAAGCCGGCAATGAAATCGCTGCTCAAGCTCACTCCTGTAACAGAGACGCAGCCTTACACTTCCCTCAGGGCAGAGAGGAGCACTTCCCTCAGGAAAGGACGGTAAGATACAGCTGCGCTGAGCTCAGACAACGCTGAAGGGAGCCCCTACCTGGAATGCACTCACGCACGTGGTGTACGAGCTCTAAATACGCCTCTCTTGTGTACCTGCAATGAACAGCACATGGATTTGCTAACCAGAAAACCACAGCATCGGTGAGGAGAAACCAGCACCCTGAATCAGAGGGGAGGGCAGAGGGCTCCCCACGGCGATGGCTCACCCTCGCCGCATGGCCTCCAGGACTCGTGTGCTGCCGCTCTGGGCTGGCAGGTGAAGCTGTTTGCAGATGTTGTGTCGCTCCTGGATAAGCTGCAGGACCTGTGACGGGCAATCAGGAGACAACGTCACAGACAGCTCAACGCTACCAAGATGCCAAGGGGAAGAGTCCTCCCTGGGTAAAAGCCAGCAAATTGCAAACCTGCCAGCTTTAGCACAAACATTCCCCCTCCCAGGAGCTGCCGTTCCCATTCTGATTCCACGTTCCCTTTGGGAAGGAAGCGCAGCCGACATCTAGCAGTTCAGAGCTGCCTGCCTGCCTGCCAGCAGGGATCCAGGTGTTTATTTTACACTTGCCTCATCAGGAAAATCCTTGGGGTGAGGAGAGGTGAAACGGATCCTCATTTCCGGATCAATTCTAGAAACCTGGTCTAGCAGATGTGCAAAGCGCAAGCCTCCTGCTTTAGCTTTGTAGACTGTGCTAAAGCCACGACTGAGGACCGGGGCAGCAGCTGAGTGAAACTGCACCTCAGACATGTCTCGAAAGCTGTTGACGTTCTGACCCAAAAGGGTCACCTCTTTCACTCCCTACAAAAACAGAGAGAGGAAAAAAATATAACCCGGTGAGGAGAGCTGAGCTGGAAGGGCAGACACGGTTTTACTCTTACTTCAAGGAGGAGCCTCCAAGGGAAGCCCTCCCTTCCCTGCCTGTCTCGGGGTATTACAAGGGGAATCAAAAAGCCCCCGGTGGAACCCTGTGGTAACCTCATCTCCACAGATAAGGTGGTGTCGTTGGTCAAAGGTATCACTGAGAACACTTTCACAGGGAACCATCCTTCCTCCCGTGGTTTGGGACGGGTGGGAAGGAGGCTCTGCCTCACCTGATCCGAGAGCATCCTCACTTCCTGCAGGATGGACGCGATGGGGCGGCTCCTTTCGCGGCCGCGGGTGAAGGGCACGATGCAATAGCTACACATGTTGTCACAGCCCCGCATGATAGATCTGCCGAGGGGTAAAGCACAGGTCACAACGATCGCTCCGGAAGAATCATCCCTGTTGCATCCTGCCCTGCTTTGACCTGGCCCAGCGCTGCTGCCGTCAGCCAGCTCCCTTGGCCTGCAGCACACGCAGCACCAGCTCTGGACACAACCCTGCAGCTTCCCCTTACACACCGTTCTGCCGCTTGCCCCCAGCTAACACCTCCTAATTTTCCATGCACGTTTCCAAGAAACTGGGAAAGCAGCTAACGAGGCACAGACTTGCACTGCAGTGTGGTGGCGATGAAAGATCCTTCTGCACCCTGTTCCTACAGAGGGGGGACACTGGCCTTCTGTACTCTACGGCCACACCGAGCAGAGTCTGATTTCATGTTTGGGAATCTCATTATCAAAAATAAACAAATGGGAACAAAACCAATAGAAGTTACAATGCATGGAGGATTAGAAGAGCTAAACAGGAGAACCTGGGGCAGGACATAGCAGAAGGCAGGGGATGAGAGAAGCACAGACTTTGGAAAGGCACGGACGTCAGTGAGACAGAAATCACTTGGTGCAGCATCAGGCTTAGACAACTGATGTTCTCAAAGGAGAATAAGAGAAGCCCACAGACAGCCAGAGCACGGGACAGTCCCTCCAGGGCTCAGTCAGACAGCGAAGCAGCAGCAAACACACAGTCTGGTAGACTCCTGCCTCTGGGCTGCCGGGAGCGAGTGCAGCCAAGCATCGCGTCTCTTGGGAAGCTGCTGTCACAGACGTGTCTGTTCTGCACAGCCCTATTTCCAAACCAGAACCACAGAAACATGCACAGGAAGAAAAGGTACTTACACAAACGCTGTCGTGCCACCCGCGCTAGTCTGGACAGGCAGGATATCTGCGTAAGTCTCGTCTAGCGAGAGCAGGACATTAGCAGCTTGCTGGCCCGACTCTGCCACAGCCAGCAGCCGGGGAAGGTCACGATACGCATCAGGGCCTGCCACAACATCCACCAGCTTCTCCCTGTGCAGAATCTCCTCCTTAAGCCTCTCAGCCATGCATCCTGCGCCAAAGGAGAAGGGTCCTTGTGAGGAAGCGCCCACCCTCCGTTACACCTCCGCACCCCTTCACTACCTGCTTTCACCCCGCAGAAAAGGCTTGGTGCCGCCGCAGGGGAAGAGGAACGGCAGCACGATGGGATGTGGGACAAGGGCGTGTGCTACCGCTGCTGCGCATCCCGCCAGGCACCTAGAATCCCGATGCGGAGGGGTAGGCGAGCCTGCTGCCGCCGGGCTTTCAGCGCCTTGAGGTGCCGCAGGCGATTCCAGATAGCCTGCTCTGCCTTCTCCCTGGGAAGCCAGGAAAACAGCGGTTATTCCGATCGCTGCGCTTTAACAGTCCCCCAGCATGAAGCAGCCCGAGTGCTTTGAGAGGAGCATTCAGCTAAAGACAGGGAATCATCCGCCCAATGGATCTGATGGCACATGGAAGTGCCCTTTGTAGTGTGTGGATTATGTCCTGACTCTCTTCTCTACGATCCTTTCGCTTGCTCAGGAGCATCTGCACTGCAGAAACAACTCGGGGAGAAAAAGCCTGCCTTAGCCAGCCAATATGAGCCGCCTTGTGAGTGACAACAAGCATTTGGTATCTCCTGCATTCAGAAAAAACAAGCAAAGTTCCCTTATGTTTCTATCCCAAATTGTCCCTAAACGTATTTCCCCAATCTTTAAAGTACAGACTCTGTACTAGACAGTTCAAGATAAGACAGAATTAAAAAAATTAAATATTGTTAAAGCACAAATCTGTGCAGCCTCTAACGGCCCATGACATACACACAGAGCTTACGCTAGCAAAGAGCTTCCTCTCGCTAGCAAAGAGCTTCCTCTCGCTATGTAGAAAGGCGATTCACAGCACATTAACATCACGTGCTTTAGCATCAGCTAGCTCTGCCCTCAGCCAAACGGGTAGTTTCACATTTGATTGCTCTTGTCCACACACAATACATTTATTGTCTTGGTTTTCAAACAGTAATTCCTTAAAAACTGTCCAAACCCCGCCGTGACAGGCGTTTCCTTACCTCACGGAACAGGTGACAAGGAGAACCACGTCTGCCTAAATTGAAAACAGCAAAAAAGGAAGAATTTGCGAAAGCCAAGCGGTAAGTAGTCGTGCCCTGCACAGGTAACCCGAAGAGGCAGGCTATAAAACCCACTTAACTCACTGAGAAAGATCTCCCCAACAGTGGGTTTCAACAAACAAACGTGCAAGAAACTCACAGGCGGCAAGCAGAGTCTTCCGCTAAAGAGCAGAAGTAAACTCAGACAAAGATGAGTCGGGAGCATCCCGCTGTGTCCAATCGCTCCCCGACTGAGAGGAAACCCAGCAGTTTAATGAAAAAACCTAACCCATAGCTTTCTAGCGCCCTTGTTAAGTAGCTTCCTTTACTCCACAGACCTTAGACTGCAAAAATCACAACATCCTGCACCCCAGACAAAGCCTGGGACTCGCAGGCACAGCAGTGGGGCGACGCCCTCGCAGACCTGCACTGCGGGAGAGCTGCCAAGGGGCCTTACCTCCTCCAGGTCCTTTGCCCTCGCGTAGCCGTTCTTCTGCAGGATGGCCCAGGCAATCTCCGTGTCGTTGACGTTCATCTGGCAGCCATACGTCTCCAGGTACACTGCAACAAAGGCGGCGTGACGCAGAAGCCTGCCTCGGCGCTCTCATCTACAATCTGTTTCCATGACCTTTTCCATAGGAAGGAACCTTCAGTCCCATCACCGGAGAGGCTCAGGCAAGCGGCACAGAAGCTGCCTTCGCTTGCAGCCCATACAGACAGGATAAACCAAAAATAAAGACAGCCTCTGCCAGGGGCACTGGGAAACCCATGTGCCTGAGAGCACGTCGCTCCAACACGACAGGTCTGGGCTGTGGCTGGCAGAGGAGCAGAAGCTGCGTTGTCCCTGAGATTTAACGTTTAGTGCAATGAACGCCCCCCTCCCCAGGGCACCACGGCCCGAAAGCTCTGCCACGGCCCCGGCTGACGGCCCAGCACATGGCCTGCAGAGAGCTGCCAGAGGGATCTGCTCCCCAGTGCATCTTCATGGCGGGGGGACACAGGCCAGCGGGTGCCCAACGAGCGGGGCTGCTTCTAACGTCCAAACAACCCTCTGGGCCCCAAACGCACCCGAACAACCCGCCTCCCCCGCGCACGCCGCAGCGACCCTCCGCTGCGGCTGTGGGGCACGGCTGACCCCACCAGCCCGTACGGCCGGCCTGGGCCTGGGCCTGGGCCTGGGCCTGGCAGCAACGCCGCGGCCGCAGGGCACGGCCAGCCCCGCCACGGTCCCCGGGCCGCCGCGCAGGGGCCAGCCGGGCCCGCGGAGGGGCGGCGGGAGGGAGGCGGCGGTGGCACCACAGACCTTTCCCGGTCCCAGGGGCAGAGCCCGGCTGCGGCCCGGGCGGCGGCTCCGCCGCGGCCGCCCCTCTCAGGAAGTGCCGCAGGTCCGGCCCCGCGGGCAGCGCGGCCCCGCGCCCCACCGCCCGCTCGCCCGGCCCGCAGCGCGCTCGGCGGGGG
>JADKXX010009636.1:0-15210 GCA_017310255.1 Butorides virescens | reverse complement strand
GAGCCGGGCCGCCCGCAGCGCTCGCCTGCAGCGCAGCATGGCCGGGCCGCGTCGCCACGGCGACGGCCGGGGGAGCGCTTTGAGGAACGGACGGGGCGGGAAGCGGCGCGAACGGGGAGGGGGCGGCCCCGCTGTGCGCCGCCAAAGCGGCCCCGCCGCGCCTCCGCCCCTCGCCGCTGCGTTCCGCGCCGCCGCGGTTCCGCCGGGCCCGCCCCGCTGCCGGGCGGAGTCGGGGGCCCCGCGGGCGGCCGGGGACGGCCCCGCCGCCGAAAAGCGAAGTAACGGTGAAAATGCGACTGGGCCGTGGAGCCTTGCCACGACCGCAGGGATAAAAATAGCCGCAACGGGCGGTCCCGGGCAGCCGCCCTCCCCCGGGGGGGGCGCCTGGCGCCCCGCGGCCGCCGCCGAGCAGGGCCCGGGGGGGGCGAAGGGCCCGGGGCGGTGCCGCAGCTCGGACAGCGAAGCCGCCACAGCGCCCGCCTTTAACGCCGCCTTTATTGATGCCTTTATTGATGGCTCGGGCCCGGCAGAAGCGGGAGGGGGCCGGGGCGCCCAGCAGCTCCCCCGGGGGGATGTGGGGTTCAGCCCCCGGGGGGATGTGGGGTTCAGCCCCCGGGGGTGCTTCTGCCCCCGGCCACGGTCCAGGCCGAGCAAGGCTGCGGCAGAACCCGAGCTCTTCAGCTCCGGCGGCTCCTGGTGGTCGAGGTCCCTCTCGTCCTCATCTCCAGCCCTGGGGCTGGTAGCCAACGTCTGCTCCCAGCAGCAGGAAATTCTGGGAGAAAAAGAGAAAGCGTGGGGCTGGGCCAGGCCCTGGCTGTGCTCCCCAGCACCCACCACCCCTCGGGGCTGGAGGAGGGACGGGCAGGCCTTGGCCCTGTGCCCGTGGCAGCCCTGGAAGGGCTGTGAGGACATTGCACAGCCGCGCCCCACCATAAATACTCAGCACCCCACAGTGGCTGGCACCCCTCCGGGCCTTCCCCAAGGCCTCCCACACCAGGGGCTCCCTCCGCTCCCCGGGGCCGGGCAGGGCTCCCTCCGCTGCCGGCTGGGGCTGGGGGCTAATGCTGCTGTGGAGCTGCGTGCACTATGGAAAGCGTCGTGGGGGTTTCAGGCCCCAGGCTGAAGAACCAGAGAATGACATGGTGCTGCCCTGGGGGTGCAGAGCCCCGACCCCCACTGTGCAGGTGGGAAAAGCGGGGCTGCGGTTGGCAGCTGTGCTGCTGGGATCCCGGCCGAGCGCACCCCTCCTGCCCGCTGCCACCCAGCACCGCTCGGGGAACCGGCTTCACACCCTGTGCCGGCAGGCGGGGGGCTCAGCCGCGGCAGGACGGGCTCTGGCCAGGGCTGGGGGCTCCCCCTCCCTCACCTGGTGAAACCGCACGAGGATGTTGGAGAGCTGTATCCTGTCTGGCAGCGGCAGAGGGAAGCCCTGATCTAACCTGGCTGGAAGAGAGAACAGACGTGGCCGCGTGGGGATGGGAAGGGGAGCAAGAGGGAGCGTGGGCCGGGCACGGCAGGCGGCCACCTCCCCCCCCCCGGCCCTTTCTTTGCCCCCGCTGCTCCCAGGGTAGGCGGGGGAAATTCCTCCCACGCTGCAGAGAAGGGCTGGGGGCTGCACGTTGTGCCGTGCCACAGCCCCGCTCTGGCCCCCGGCGCTGGGGAGCCGTGAGAAGCAGCGAGCGGGGGAGCGGGTCTGGAAAGCATTAGGATGTGCGGCGCGCTCATTTTTTCCATTGTGTTCACTGCTGGATGCATGTCACAGCACCGAGAGGCCCCCGCACGCCGCCGCCCGCAGCCTGCCTCCGCCGGGCGCTTCGACCGCCGTTGGCTGCGCTCGCTGCAGGCTTTATCCACCGACCCGGCTTGGCAACGGGGATTTAATTATCGAGCGGGGCCTGCTCGGATGGAGCGACCTGGTCAGCGCCTACCCCAGCAGCCCCATTCTCCCCAGCAGGTTCTCACCATTAAGACGCGGGAGCAGGATACTGGAAGCATATATGTTCATTATGGACTGCAGCGTTCGCACCTGGGGAGTGGAGACGGGGGAAGGAAAAGAGCTTTAGCCTGTGGGAGAGCGGGTGACCAGGCACTGGGGGATAATTAGGAGAAGAAAAAGGAGGCGATGAGGTGGGCACACGCTTCGCCAGGGACTAGCGGCTTTGTCTGGCCACGCTGGCAAGGTCGGAAGCACAGGGGGAGAGGCAATGGCAAAGGCAATGCGTCCGCTCCCAGTCTCGCAGGCTGAGGCAGGAGGCGTCCATGGGGTCAGCGTGGGGTCCTGGGGGCAGCCCCAGGTCCCGCACTGGGGGGGGCAAGGGGGAACAAGCCCTCTCCTTGGCCCCTGGCAGGCTCTCGCCTCCGTGCTGGGGGCCCTGGTCCCGGGCAGGGATAGCATACCTGGAAAGTGCCAACATCCGAGTGCTTCAGCGAGAGCTTCATCCTGCGGAGAGGCAAAGCGGTGCTGTGAAGGCTGTCCCCATGGGGGGAGCGGTTCCCAGCTCCGTGCTGCCTGGCGATGGCTGTGCAGTTCCCACTCCCTCCAGCCCCAGCTCGTCCCCTCCGCACCGGGTCCCCATCCCCAGGACCTCCCCACCTCACCTCTGTCCCCGGGGGCCCAGAAGTGCCCCCCCACCAGCCCCCAGCACCGCTTCCTCTCCATACCTGCCCACCTTCAGGCTTCCAACTATGTGGCTGGATTTCACGTCGATGACGGCAGACACGTTGCCTGTCTGGGGAGAGAGTGCAGAGCTCTGGCCGTGCTCATCCCGCCTCACCCCAAACCAGGCACCCAGGGGAACGGCTCCGACCAGCCGGAACGCAGCAGGACCGCTGCCCACCCAGGGGCACGGTTGCACCCAGGATTAAACCCGGCATTTGTCAGCTCGGGGATTTTTCTGCTGGGGACACCAGGACTGGGCTGCTTTCGGACGGCGTCCGGCTCCTCTCCTGGCAGGAGCTCGGCAGCAGGAGGACGCTGCACAGCTCAAACTCCCATCTTTGCCCCGCTGAGATGCAGGGGAGAGCTCACCGACCGCGCGGCGTCGGCCAGAGCTGCGGCCACACCAGGAGCTGCCCAGCCAGGACCACGACCGCGGGCTGCACCCGAGCTCACCAGGCTGAGGAGGAAGAGAGGAGCCAGGCTGGAGTTGGGAAGGATGGCGTAAGCCTGGATATCCACGACAGGCCTGAGCGAGAGCCCCTCTGGTCCGATGTTCAGGAAGGGGGCGGAGGGGGCGGACAGCCTGAGCTTCATCAGCATGTCTGGGTACATCACCTCCAGCTGCAGAGGAGCAGGGAGAGGGTCGGGACAGCGGCACAGACCCCCGCTCCTGGGGGCGGCCACCTTGCACGCAGCAAACCGGGCTGTGCGCGGCAGGAGCTCCGGGGAGGCAGGGCTGGACCGCTCACCTGGGGAACGAAGGCTGAGAAGGTGGAGGTTTTCAAGTGGAATTCAACGTCCTTTGGGATCTGCGGGGGGACAACCGTCACACTGGGGCGATACGGTGCAGCCAAGCCCACAGCAAGATCAGCCCACCGGCCCCCCCCACGCCGGACGGCCCCAGCCCCGGCCCCATCCCGCAGCCCCAGCTCCCAGCCCCCGGGGAAGCCGGGGAGCCCTCCGAGGTCACAGGCTGCCGCCGGAGCTCCTCTGCGAGCCGAGCCCACTGCCCGGAGGCGCGGGGACAGCCCCTGTCCCACCCGCGCTGCTCACCATCGAGTCCGTGATTTCGAAGACCAGCGCCCCGGCTGCGTGGTAGGCAAAGCTGGCTGTGTTGAAGAAGTAGCTGGAGGCCCCAAAGTAAACCATGCGGTCGTGATCTGGCGGGAGGGCCAGCGCCGGCGGAGGGAAGGGGACGGCGGAGCGGTGGGCCAGGGAGAAGAATTCACCCTGGGAGGAGGGAGAGAGGTGAAGCAGGAGAGCAGAGGGTGGTGGGATTCACCCCCTGACCTGAGCTGGGGAGCAGCATTTGGAGGGGGTACCGAAACCTGGTTGCCCACCCGCCCGCGGCGATGGCATCAGCCAGCTCAAGCTTTCCCAGGGCAGCCTCTCACCTTCAGGTCCACGTCCAGGGACCGGGCGGTAGCGGTTGGGGGTGCCACCAAGGAGTAATTGATGCCAGCCATGGCATCTATCCTGGCTGTGACTGTAAAACACGGGACAGAGGGATGAGCGAGGGGGAGGTGGCACGGGAAAGCCAGCAGCAGGTTGCCTCTGCTGCCATCCAGGCAGGGCCATGCCTGGGCTTCCCGGTGCAACAGCTCAGCACCAGCTTCACGTGTGCTTGCTTCTGTTTGGAAGCAAAAATCCCATTTCCCTCCGGACTGTGCTTCTCAGCCATGCAGACTGCCTCCTGCACCCGAGGAACGGTCCGGGTCCCCTGGCCAAGGCAGCCCGTGTTCCCACCAGCGCCGGGGCACGGCTCGTTGGAGGCCGTGGCCGGACAGGGCGCGCGGTGACAAGTCGCTGCTGGCAGAGTGTTCCCCAGCTCCCAGAAATGCAAGGAACCAGGGAGTGGGCGCAAGGTAAAGCCTCACGGCTGGGAAACGCTCGGAGGAAACGCCCCCAAACCCCCGTGCAGCCCCCGCCTGGGTACCTGGCAGGGTCTGGAGGTACGGCTGGAGCTCGCTGCGCACAGAGCTGACCACGTTCTCGCAGACCTGCGGGACAGAAAGGCAGCGGAGCTGAGCGAGGGGCGGCTGTTCGCATCCCCCGGGTCAAAGCCTCGGCCAGGCTCTCGCTCTGCTGCGGGTGCTGGTTTTATCCCTTGCCAAACCTACTTAAATAAAAGAGCACGCAGCACATCACGTGTCCAAGATGGAAGCGGGGTTTATGCCTGCAAACGTCTGCTTGCAGCAAGTTCCCCCCCCAGTGGGGCTCGGGGAGGCCCTTGGAATGCATCCCACGTGCGCCCTCGGACCCTTCCTACGGCCCGAGCCGAAACGAGTTGTGCCGAGCAGCCGAGGCCGAGGCGAAGCAGCGCCACTGGAAGGGTTAACCCAGCCGGGGCAGGAGCGCCCGCTGCACCCACCCAGCAGAGCCAGCCTGAGCTCCTGCAGCTCTCTGCTGCCGGGACAGAAGAGCAAATCCCTCTGCCGCTGTCGTCCCCAGGTGAAGCCTCGGCATTAGCGGGAGATTTAATTGCAGGCTAAACACTGGCCCAGGAAATTCACTGCAGGGCACGGTCCTGCAGATGGCCGAGATAATCTGCACAAGCCCTCTTCCAATGTTTTCCCCATAATGGCACAGAACCGGCCAGGCAGATTCAGGCCATCATCTGTCTGAGCGGGCAGCCAGCCCGCGGCAGCCGGCAGCGAGACGCAGAGCTCCGGAGGCGCCGCCACCGCGCTGACAGCAAGGCAGCCTCTGCCGGTGCAGCGCTGGGGAGGAAGAGGAGGGACGGAGCCTTGGGCATGGCCTTATCGACAGAGGGTTGCTGCTCTTCCCTGTGCCCAGCCGACATTCACCTCTCTGCCCTGGAAACGCCCCATCGATGCCTGGAAGGATGGAGCTGCAGATGAACAACCGCAGCCCTGATCCCTGCGACCGGGATCTCCGGGTGACCGGGTCCCCCCGGCGCCGGAGGCACCAGGAGCATCCGTGCTCGTGCAGCGAGAGCAGGAGGCAGCCGTGGGCTGCCAGGGCCGGCGCTGGGCTGGGACTGGGCTGTGCCTTGGGGTGCCGGTGCAGCGTGCCCCTGCCCATCGCCCCTGGCGCCATCTCCCACGTGGAGAAAGACGCTGAGGAACGTGCGCTGGGCACAGGGGCTCGGACACGCTGCGGGAGGAGCAGCGCGCCCCGCGGGGTCCCAGAGCTGCCCTTCCAGGAGGCAACACAGCAGAAAAGGCCTCTGAGCCCCAGCTCCGCTCCTGCTGCCAGCCCATCTGCTGCCACCACTCCCGGGGGCCCCGGGAACACCACTACACGGGAACACCACTACACGGGAACACCACTACACGGCACCGGGGCGGGCGCCCGGGCGGGGCGGGATCTGCCGCGGGAGTGGGATTTGCCTGTTCTCCAACTGCGTCCTTCCCGAGCAAGGTTCCCATCCAGGGAGGCTGTAACTCGTGCCAGTTAGCCTTGTACTAATTATTGCTAACAGCTTGTTCCATGTCGTGTTGAGGTCTCCTGCAGGTAGGCTTTTGCACCGGGCGGGCGGTGCCAGGGCCTGCCCCCTGCCCCCCGTTAAAACAAGGCAGCGAGCGTCTGAAATCCAGAAATGAGAATTCCTCCCCCCCTTGCTCCCCCGAGCCTGCAGGAGCGCGGCCGATTAAAGCACAGCTCTGATCAGGTTTCCTCCGTCACCGTGAGTTTGGCCGAGGTAGAAGATCCAATTAACTGACCACATGGAAGGAAAAATCTTGGTTAATTAGGAACCAGTTACAGCGGGCTTTGGCAAAGGCTGCGGGTGTCGAGCCGCGGAGAGCGCGGTCAGCGGTGCCCGTTCCTCCGGATTTTGCCAAACGGGCCGCACGCCCGCGCTGGCTCCAGTTCAGCCCCGGCGCGCGCTCTGATCCTTCGAGCGCATCGGCTGCGAGCGGGGGCTGGAGAGCACCAGAAGAAGCTGGAGCTCTGCCCTCCTCCGCTCACCTACCTTGCCCTCCAGGCTCCTCCGGAACGGGGACTCGATGGCACCGCGGAAGAGGTTGTAAAGCCACCTGCGGGGGAAACCAGAGCGGGGTCTGTCCTGGGCCCCGGGGCGGCTGCGGGCGCACCGGCCGGGGAGGGGAGACACCGGGGATGCCGGCGCGCTGGGGAACCACCGGTCCCAAACCAGGCTGGGGTTTAGCTTTGCCTTGGGGTTTATGTTTGCAGACAGACCTGCTTGTAAACCACGCGCACGCAAGCGGCTGCCTTACAGCTCCCTTAAACGTGCAGCCACAGCAGGACAAATTCAGGCCAGATGTGAGCTCATTCAGCTGCACATCTGGATGAGGCAGGAGTCCCGGGAGAGCGGACCCGGGCCGTGCCCCTGCCGGCAGCCCGCGGGCAGCAGGAGCCGCCTCCGGGGCACCACAGCCACGCCAGCACCTATTCCTGGCACCGGGGCCTGGAAGCCGCGTTCCCACGGCAGACGGGGACGCTCAGCATCTCTGGGCCTGCACGGCGAAGTCACGTACCCAAACCTGCCGGAGAAGTGCACCCGGACGTTGGAGATGCGGGTGCTGCAGTCAGAGGTGTCAATGGTGGGCTTCCCGGCGGCATCGCTGCCCAGCTTCAGGTCGATTTTGATGTAGATGTTCTCCACCTTCAGCTCAAACGAACCGTCGCCCTTGCTGCAGGGAGGGGAGGGCGAGAAGGGGACACGTCTCAGTGCTGGGTCCTGGTGAAGGGACCCCAGCCCAGCTTTGGGACGGATGTGTCTGGCTCAGGCTCTCCCTTGTACTGAGCCTCCAGAGGAGAACGGGAAAGTTTTTATAACTCAGGGAAACCAAATTTCACTGGAACATAAACTAGGAGAGAAACCTTTAAATAGAGAGGGCAGAGGGCAAGTGAGGGAGATGGGAGAGCGGCGGGAGAGTCGAGGCACAGCTCCTCCACCGTCCACCGTCTTCTCGCCTCCCACCACTTCACCCATCTCAGCGGCTGCACGAGTGGCCGAGACCCCCAAGACCCCTGCCCACCTCCCCAGGGCAAGCAGGCAGGGGGGACCGTCCCTCCCACCCCCCGGTGCCACAGGAGGGGAGGTGGCTTTCATGTGTCCTCCCAGCCACCCGCAAGCGGGATAAACGCTGCCTGGCCAGCTCGGAGGGAGACCCAGCAGGGCTCCCCCGGGGCGAGGGGCTCCCCCAGGGCGAGGGGCTCCCCCAGGGACATCGGGAACACGGCGGCTGCAGCCCGGCCGGGGGAAGGACGAGGCAGCACGTCTGGAGAGAGCAAAGCAGCAGCTGCCCGGGCAGGAGGGAGAGGAGGAAAACCTGCCCAGACCCAGAGAGGGGGATGCAGAGCGAAGCGCCCGAGCCGGGGGGGGGGCGGGGGGAGCTGGGCACACACATGAAGTGCAGCTTCACCCGCCAGTTCCCGTCCACCTCGGCGAAGGCGTTGGAGATGGAGACGCGCAGGCCCACGCCGGGGACCAGGGAAATCTGCGAGTATGGCAAGTCAAAACTGCGAAGGTCCAAACTGAAAATAGAGAGATAGATAACTAAATAAATAAATAAGAGAAAAGGCACTTGAGAAGGGGGTGCCTGGCCCCCCGGCTGCCGTGGGCAAGGCCACCTCTGCCGCCTGGGCTTCAATTGCGCAAAATCCGCCCACACCCAGAGCGCCGTCACCCCGGTTCCCTTTTTCCCCTTTGGGCAGGAGGGTGAGGCAGGAGCATCTCTGCCTGCATCGGGGGCAGGGCCAACATCTCAGGGAGCTGTGGAGGGGACAGGGTGGTCCTCGCTGCCCCGGGGGCTCCCCGTCCTCCCCCACCCCTCCTGCCCCTCGCGTGGGCTGGGGGGCAGCCAGCCGCCCCGGGACGCTGGCGGGGCTCACCTGGAGATGTTGTAGCGCACCTTGCCCACGCGCCGGATGCGAAAGTCACCCGAGATGTCCGGCAGCTTCAGCTGGGCCAGCTCCTTCTCCAGGACCTTGACCCCCAGCTGGTGGGCTGCAGGGGCAGGGGGAGAGCATCACCGCCCGCGCTTCCCGCGGGAGCTGGGAACACGCGCCGGGCGCACAGCAGAAGGGTTCAGGAAAACACCCGGCGGTGCCCTGGCTGCTTCCCAGCTCCCAGGCTGCCGTCAAAGCTGAGCTCGGCGCACAGAGCCCGTGAGCGCACCGACGTCTGCCCGCTTGCCCCGGGGAAGGCGGCACGGAAAGCAGGGAGAGGTCCCAGCCCTCGCCCTCCGGGCCGGGCGCTGCGCGAGGTGCAGGAGGCCCTGGGCACCGCGCCGCCCCGCGTCCAGCGCCGGCGGGCAAAGCTGGATGGAGCAGACGTCCTGGGGAGCAGCACGGCGCGAGCGGGCCCTGCGTCCCTCACCCGTCTGGGAAGGGGAGTCACGTCCTCCCCGCGCGGCTGGCAGAGCCGCCAGGTTAAATGAGCTGCTCCTCGCACAGCGATTTCCATCCGTAACAGCGCTCTGCTGGAGCCGGGGCTCTGCCCGCCTCAACAAAACCAGCGTGGCGCCCATCCATCTCTGTCGCTGCCCCCCCGCAGCTCCCCACCTCCTCTCCTCCGTAGCTCGCTCCTCCAGGCTCACGGTGCGGCTGCCCGGACACGTGCCCCGGAAGCGGGACCCTCCCGCCCCCCCCGCCCCGCCCCCCCCCCTGCCACCGCCTGCCTGCAGCCCCCCAAGACCCCCGCAGGGCCGGGCACCCCTGCGCCTCTGCAGGGGCTCTGTGGGGCAGGGGGCAGATGGGTGCATTTGGCACCCACGGCCGAGGCTCCCCCCATCCTGCCCAGGACCCCGCACCCCCCGAGCGAGCGCCCCGCTCCGCGCCTCGGCCACCAGCTCGCCTGCAAGGTGGGAAATCCGACGCCGAACCCACCGTAGTCCAGGCCCGCCTGGGTGATCCTCACCACGAAGCCAGGGTTGGTGGCCCCGGCGAGTGCCAGGCACAAAGCCAGCGCCCCGCAAGCCACCGCCAGGCTCTGCGCTCCCATCCCGGCTGCCCCGCGGTGCCGCACCGCTGCCGGGCTCTCCCTGACCACACCGCCTTTATATCCGTGCCAAAACGGGAACTGCGGGCGAGGGAGGCAGCCACAGCCCGCACGGGGCACCCCCCGCAGCCCCAGGGCTCCTGCTTGGCCCCACTGCTCCGCACCGGTGGCACCCACGGCTCAGCATGGCGCAGCACGGCACAGCCGGACCCAGCGGCACGGCTGGTGCCTCTCCTCGCAGGCAGGGAGGGGACAGCGAAAGCCGGGAGGTGACAGCTCGGTGCCCAGCTCTGCGTCGGGGGCCAGCGGCCCCTGCGTGCGGCGGGGCCGGCGCTGCGGTGCGGGCTGGGCTCTGCCGGCCGTGCCGCGATGCTCTCTCTGCCAGCTCTGCTCTCTCTGCCGGCTCTGCTCCACCGTCACCCAGCAAAGGCCGGGAACAGCCCGGGGTGCCCCCGAGCCGTCCCGCAGCCCTGCTGCCCCCCGCCCCATCCCACCCGGCTCCCGTCTGCTCTGCACCCCTGGGCATCGGCTGCTGTCGCGACACAGCCTGCCGAAGGCACCGCCTGTAACGTCACCGCAGAGTGGCCTTGGGGCGCTGCGAGGGCTAAAGAGAGCAAGTTAGGGTCTCGCCCCCCGCGAGCAGAGCCCGGCGTTCCCCCGCACCCAGCAGGGCTGGTGAAGGGGCACGGCTGGCACTGGGGGGCCGCACTGGGGCTCTGGGGACGACTAAATCAGCGGGGTGCCCTGCGCCCCCAGCCCCAGGGCTCCGTCACAGCAGCCGTGCACGGGAGGGGACCCCCAGCACCCTGGGAACCAGCCACAGACCAAACTTCTGGGACCCCGACGCATCACGGCTCCTGCGCTCGCAACGGCTGGAGCCGGGCACAGCCAGGCAGGGGCGAGGGGGCAGCACCCCCATGACCCCCAGCGGGGAGAGCGGGGCTGGCCGGACCCTCCCCGCAGGCTGCAGGAGAGAGGTGAGGGAAGAGGAAACCATTTAAGGGACTTTCATTTTAAGCTACTTTCATTTCCCACTGGAGAGGCGGCGGGAGCGGGCGCAGGAAGCCTGCGGAGCCGACGCGGGCGGATCTCATGCCGGATCCAGGGAAGTCCTGGTTGCCAGAGGCGACATCCCTGACCCATGCGCTTGTGAAACGCAGATATTGCTCAAGCACAGATGCCGGCACGGCCGTGCCCCGCGGCGCTGCACCCCCGGGAGGCCCCGAGGGATGGGGCGAGCGGAGCCCCGGGTGTCTGTGCTGGAGGAGCCTGGCGCATGGAGGATCGGGGCCGGGGAGACCGGGGCTCCCAGAGCCGCTCTGCCTGCCTTCCCCCGCGTTTCGGACGGGGGCACTTGCAGGCTGTCTTGCAGGCATGACTACGGCTTTGGAGAGCGGCGCCGGCTCTCAGATCCAGGGCAGAAAAACAAGGACACAGCACCCCAGCAGGTCTGGTGCTGACGGTGCCTGCCGGGGTGGGACAGACGGCCCCGGGAAGAGCCCTGTCCCACGGGATCCCGACAGCATCCGCAGGCTGCGATCCTCCCGCCATCCCTGGGGGCCAGGAGCCCGTGGGCAGAGCTCCTTCTGCCCAGAGAGAAGAAGCCGAGAGCGGAGGAGGAGGTTAAAAAGCCAAATCCCTGCGCGCAGCCCCCGCGGTGCCACGACCTCGCCGCTGCCTGTCGGGAAGCGCTTTGCTGCGTCTCGCTCGGTGCGGAGGAGAAGCTCCCTGAGCCCTCCCGTCCATGACGCCGCATCTCGGCGGGGTGTTTCGAAACAAGTCACTTAAGACATTCAGGATGAGCATTGAGGAACCAGAACCTCTCCCGTGAAGAGAAATGAAATTTTATGGGGAGCAGCGCGGAGAGGAAGCAAAACCAGAAATCCTTCCTTCTAGGCTTGAGCAAATTTTAAAGTTGAACTGAAAAAACCCTTCAAACAGCGCAAAGCCTGACCAAAGAGTCCCGTGGGGGGTAAGGAGCAACCGAAACCACCCCCAACACCCGAGACCACGGGCTGGGGCCAGCAGGGCTTCGTGCGAGGGACGACAGCAGGGAACGGAGCGTGAAATCCTGCCCTGCCCGACCCGGCCCTTCGGAGGGGGAAAGGCTTCGCCTGGCAGGCGGCTCTGCTGGGAAGGACTGGTCCCCGCAGGGCTGCCGGGGCTGGGCTGGGGTCTGCTGGGCTCCGTGTGTGGGAAGGGGCACAGCCAGGCGGGAGCCGGGAGGGCAGGGAGCTGCAGGATCCATCCCCTGTGCTGCCGGCTGCCCCCTGCCCAGGGCTGCGGGTCAGGGCCCCCTCCCCGCTGTCCCCAGGCCACCCCCGCTCCCCAGGCTCCCTCTGGCCCCTCAGCGCGTGCCGGTGGTCCCCGATCCTGCCCACAGCTCTTTCCACATCTCTTGTGTGATGCAATGGCCCAAACCACCCCGCCATCACCCCCTGGGGCTCCGGGGGGGGCCCGTGGGGGTCGGGCTGGGGCTGCCACACCGAGCCCCTTCCCAAAGCGAGCCCCTGGCAAGGGCATGGCTGCTCCTTGGGCAGCGTTTGCCTTCCGCAAGGAAATCCGGGCGCCTCCACCTCCCTCGGTGCCACGGCTGCCCCGGGAATTCCCCGTGCTGGTGCCAGAGGCATCGCTGCCGCCGCGGGCCGGGCGTCCGCTTGCAGCTGCAGGGCAGAGCCGTGGGGCTGGCAAACGCTCGGCTGGGGAAACGCGGGGGAAAACCCGGGGGACTCGGCAAGAAAAGAAAGAGCAACCTGGTTGGTTTTGCAGGGAACTTGGAAAAGAGAAGTCCGCAGCCGGAACTGTCATCTCCCCCTACCCATTTCCAGCCAGGACAGTTTCGCTGCCACCAACAGAACCGGGCTCTGACCAGGACCTGAGGCCACCGTGGTTGTCCCCAGACCCGGGGACCTCGCCCAGAGCTCAGGAAAGCCGTGTCAGCACCGAGATGCGGGGAAGCTGCGGCTCCTGCCCACGTGTGCGGGATCGCTGCCAGCCTGACGCTGCCCACCATCACCTGCAAGCCCCTGACAGCCTTTGATGCACCAACACCTAAAAATACAGCTGGGGGACGCGCGGGGGCTCCTCCGCTGTTGTTTTCCCAGCTGCAGGGTCAAGGTGACCCAGCCCCGGCTCTTCCCGGCCCCGGGAGGGCTCTGCCAGCGCGGGAGCCGCTGCCGCTGCCAGCCCTGACCACTGCATCAAAACCAGGCAGCGGGAACGGCCGGGGACACGAGAGCGAGAAAAGCAGGAGCCCTGCGGGACGCGGCTGCGAGCAGCGAGGCTCCCAGCGAGAGCACAGCCCCAGAGAGCGTCCCCAATGCTGGGCTCAGCACCCGTGCCCTCCCTGCACCCCAACATCCCGGTGACGTCCCCGGGGGTCCCCCCGGGAGCAGCGCTGCAGCCAGAGCGTCCTCTGCACCCGCCGAGGGCTGCCATCGCCCCCAGACAGGCCGGCTCCTCCCGCAGCACGCCAGCTCGTGACGCGAGGTCCGGGAGCCTCCTGGGAGACAAAAGGGGGCGCAGAGAGCCGAGGGGGACGATTCTGCCAGAGAGTAAAAATAAAAATGCAGGAATGGTGACCTCAGGCAGAGCCTGGGGGATCTGAATGGTGGCTCTGTGCCGGCGGAGGGGCAGGGCAGGAGGCCACATGCAGCCGGTCCCAGCCGCTGCTCGGGACAAACAGGACATGGAGAAAGGGAGCAGGAGAAGGGGGTGAGCTCATGGGGTCGGGGCCCCGGGGCAGCAGGGGGGCCCCCAGGAGCTCTGCCAGGCTCGGTCCCCAGCACCCCCACTCCCAGCTCCAAGCCTTGCTCTCCCAGGGGAGCAGGAGGGTACAGGGAGCTCTTTTGGGGTGCTACGGGATGTAGGGCTGGATCCAGCCATGCCAGCTGTGTTTGCGGGGTGGGCTAGCTTAGCATGGCCAGTACGGGCACCCCAGGGCCCAGGCAGGGAGCTGCTGCCCTCGGGCACGCCACGGTGCCGGGTGGTGGGGTCCCATGGGGCTCAGCTCCGCGTCCTTCCCCCCCTGCTCACCAGCACCCAGAGGGACCCTACCTGTGGGTGTGGGACCCTCCTTGTCCAGCCCCAGGCCCTTGCAGAGAACACATGAGCCAAAGTCAGTTCTTGGGCTCGTTTCAGAGGTAACCAGGCAATTAAAGAAGGTCAGAGCATGAGCTCATACTCCCCTCGCACTCAGGGAAACTATAAAAAGGCTGAAGCAGATATGTGAGCTAACGCAATTAAAGGAGCAATTGGCCACTGGTGGGGAGGGGAGGAGCTGGGCCAGCAGCCCCCCATTTGCATTAGGGATCCCGGGCAGGCGGCTTGGATGGGGCTTGAGCCGAGGGCCAGCCCCGCACGGAGCTGGGGCAGTGCCCGTGGGTCCGGGGCTGCATGGTGGGCTGCAGCGGGGCACGGCACGGCACGGCATGGCACGGCACGGCATGGCACGGCATGGCACAGCATGGCATGGCATAGCATAGCATAGCATGGCATGGCACGGCACGGCACGGCACAGCACGGTAGCCCCGCTCCCCACGGCCGAGCCTCTGCCCACCCAGCACGACCGCCAGTGCCTGAGCCCTTGCAGCACTCGTGATCTGCACTGGCGATGGAAGGGCTCTCCTGAGCTCCCGAGGAAATGAGAAGCGAGCGCAAAACCCTCCCTGGCGCCGTCCTCCCTCGACCAGGCCAGCAGCCCAGCTGCACCTCCTCCCGTCTCGCCTTGTTTTCACAGCGTGTCCTTTGGCCGCTCACTGATCCCTGGACAAATGTTCCTTATCCAGACGGCCCCGGCGGCTCCCGGCCCACGCTGCGGCCATCCCAACATCCCCAGTCCCGTCCCCCATCCCAGCCCTGCTCCCGTCCCTGAGCCCACGAACACGGCAGTGGAAACGACTTCAGCCTGGGGGGGGGAGCAGGGGTCCGAGGGCGCTGGGTGCCAAGCTGGGGGCTGCGGAGCCGAGCCCAGCAGAGGGGCTTTCTGTCGGGTGGTACCAAATCTGGGGCTTTGGCTCTTGCGCCGATTGTTTTTGCACGACTTGTGGTTGCTAAATCACACAATTCTGCCCTCAAGTAGGTTCCTTCAATCGTCGAAACGTCCCGAAGAGCTGCACGAGTCGCTTTCCTTTGGCCGTGCTTAGGCCAATTCCACAACACGGGCTGGGAGCTGCGCGAAGGGCGCATCCTGAACGCCCCCCAGCCTGGGGGCTCCTGCCCACGCCGCCCGGTCTCTGTTCGGACAGGGGGGACCCGCCGGGAACCCACGCGCCCGCATGGGCGCAGACGTGGGGACACGCGGCGTCACCCCTGCCCGCGGCCGTGCCCCGTGCCCCAAACCGGCAGTGGGGCTGGGGCAGGACCACCGGGGGCTGCCACCCTCCTGCTGCCCCCCCGGGACTCGGCTCCCCGGGGCTCCTGCACCCACCCACCCCCGAGACACACACCCCCCCAGACCCCCCCCCCACTCCCCCAGACCCCACCCCCATCCCCCCCCCACCCACAAACCCCCCCCCCAGCCCCCCCTACACCCCCACCCCCCCCAGACACCCCTCGGGGGCACGGAGCCGCCGCCGCCTCGGGGGCACCGGGCGGGCGCTCCCCCCCCCCCCCCCCCCCC